>JACEIK010015899.1:0-17146 GCA_018107945.1 Datura stramonium | reverse complement strand
TATAAGGATTATAAACATATTCTAAGATCCAAGAGTGAACTTTACTGTGGGAGAGACTCTTAACTGACATATAACCACATGAGCTAAACGTGGAGTTCGATGTATACACCCCATTGGAAAAAGCACATTGTACTTTTCCAGGGTATAAGCTGAGCTGCGTGATACCTGTCTGGGGCCCATTCGATCTAATAACCTATGATGGCATGTAGTTTTGGGAATCTGGTGCGCTGAAGCCTGGCTCACTTGGTGCTAAGTATTACTCCCAACTGAAATTCAAGTTATATCTAACTGGACTTATTAGGTCAAGACTAATGTCCTAAGGCTAAGACATAACAACTTATTTGAAAGTATCCTTAGAGCCTAAGGGACCTAATAACTGAAGATACTAAATTTAAATGCAGACTAATAAAAGGGCCAAACTGATCAACTGACATTTTTGAAGAATGATAAGTATACCTGCAATATGAAAATACTAATTTTAACTTGAAACATTCATATTAAAAATTTATAGTCAGATAATAGCCCTAGGAAAATACAATTCAAAACCAGCTTTTAAATAATGAAAAGCTCAACCCAAAAGAAGTCGTACAAAAACTAGGGCTAGTAGTTGATGTAACACAATCACATGTGGTTGTCAAGTAATATAGGACGGTGAAGTCCTCATTATTGGTCCCTTAGAGTCTTGTAAGATTAATTATTTAAGGTTACTTACTTATTTTGCTATTCTAACAAACAGATAAAATGAGGAATGATTTGAAGAATTAAACTACTAAAAACATGAAATGTAAAATTAACTTAAGAACTAAGATTATTTCAAACTTGTTTGTAATTAAAATGATGATGAAAATCAAGGGAGTTGGTACTTCCATTTCGGGTTGAGTTTTTAAGATGTGATTACGCTAGCTTAATTCTTCTTAAGGTTGCTAATTGAAATTTACTATCCCATTTCTTTCACTCTCCCGAGCATCCAAGAACTATCTCATGAACCCTAACACCTATATCCCTATGATCGCAGGAGTAATATGAAACGACAATTATACCTACTTGTGTTTCAACTAAAAAGGGTTGAAGGGCATATCCCTATCCTCATCAAACTTATACCCTTAAACCAATGTGCCAAAGGATCTTCGAATTCCTATTTTACATTTACTTTTAACCTTTTAGTTCTCTTTTCAAGTTCAACCAAAAGCCAATAGATTTACTCACAAGGTGATCAGTCTAGTGAATAAGAAACTAAAACAAGTAAATATAAACAACCTTTAATGAAGAATCAAACTAACATTAATCAGTCTTCCAAATGTCAATCATCAACTATGGCCAAAACCCTAGAATGGGTGTTTAGCCACTCATAGACAAGTAGAGAAACAATGACATAATCATCATTCAACGTAAAACGATAAAGAAAAGAAGAAACCTAAGTAGAACTTGTCTCCGCTACAAAAGATGCGTTTACAACCTTCTACAATCAAAGAAAATGATGAATTAGATGCTAAAAATGCCCTAGATGTTATATTTATAGGTGAGCCTTCATATGATGCTTTTTCCCTCAAGTAAATAGCTTAAAAATAAGCAAAATTCATCCAGGCAGGTGTCTGGCAAGCTGCCCCATCCATGGCCCCAAGTTTGGGTCATTTTCCTCTGAAGTATAGCTACGGGTGCCCCACTCCAGTCGTAGCACCAAGGACTTAGCCAAATTTCTGCACTTCTAAACACCTCTGGCACCCCACTCCATCCGTAGCACCAAAGTGTTATTCAAATTTATGAACTTTAGGACCCTTTTGGCACCCCACTTAATACATAGCACCAAGATATTGCAAAAATTTCCGAAGTTTGGAATGCTTTTGGGCTCCACGCCATCCATCTCGCAAAGGTGTTAGTCAAATTCTCATCTCTGAAGCTAGGGACCTGGTGCCCCACGTCATCCATAACACCAACTTTGGTACATATTTCTTTGAAGCACAAGTGTTTGGCATGCCACGCCAACTATAGCTCCAGGCCGACTTTTGTGAACTCTTATTCTTCACACCTCGGGTCATTTTTGGGTCCTTTTTCCTTGATTTCCTGCTTAAAACATCTAGAAACATTCATTCGCTCACAAGATACATGAAAACATGAATTCATACATTCATAAGGATTATGAACTCAAAACAAGGATAAATATGGGTAAAACACGACAAATGAGCATAAGAATATGCCCAACATCAGTAGTCATACTATAACTTTCAGATCAAGAATATGAAAATCATATGCTAGAATTATAGAAACTAGCAAAAATATATTGAATTTACTGAACATACATAATTTTTCTTAAAGAACCCTAAGAGAAGGTTCTAAAGATGATTTTGGGGCACAAGGGCGAGATAATTTGCTTGTTGAATCCCCACATAGCTGTATAAGAACCCTTTAAGAAAAGCTCTTGAAATTTGCTGCATTTTGAATGGAACCCTAGCTTAGACTTGAGAGGTTTTCTATCTTCTACACATTGATCCTGTAAGTTTGGGAGAGAATGAGAGGAAAAATGTTGATCAATTCTCTTAATTCCCCTCACCCCAATACGATGTAGTTTAGGAGTTAGGAGCTTAGGATTTTACAAAAATACCCCTGGGTAACTGTTCAAAATTTGACTGTCCGGATCCAATGGGCCTCACAATGAGTCATTGGATGTGACCACGACTCATTGGTGGCAGTCATTATTTTCGGACTGGAAATTTCCCTTCTCTAGAATTCTGACAACAAATGACACAATGACTCGTTGGTGGGTACAATGGGTTGTTGTTTTTAACTGATGTCATTGGAGGAATTTTTTAACAATTTCCAGAATTGACCGAGGGATGAGAACAACGACTTGTTAGATGGAACAATGAGTCATTGGTTCCACTCATTGTTATTGGAAGGTTTTGAACAAATTCCCAGATATCCCCCAATGGACAGACAAAATGACCTGTTATTAGGAACAATGATTCGTTATTTCCACCCATCATTACTGGAGTGAATTTTAACCTTTTTGGATTCTCTCTAATGGCTCCCCATGATGGGTCGTTATATTAAACAATGACTCGTCATCTAGCTTGTTGTTTGGGAGAAGATTTTTTATCACATTCTGGCCTTGACAGAACGAGCAACACAATGACTCGTTCCCACTAATGATGGGTCATTCTACCACTCATTGAATCTGAGGGAGGAACCTACTAGAAAACTAATGACTGACTTAACGGGTTGTTGTCTCTAAGAACGACTCGTCTAACGAGTCATTCTTAGAAAAAATTTGTGGTTTCTTTTTTGGTTTTTCATTTCAAGTCTGGGGTTTGGTCTAAAGAACTTGTGGGGTATTACATATATAGACCAATGAATATAAGTTTATTTCCCCCACCATATATTTAAAAGTTGGCACTGCCCGTAGTGCCCAAATCAAAACAGGAATGAGAATGGTGGAGAGAAAATAACTCCTTGAGTAGTCATTGGATGTATAGGACTTTTTATCACTTGGGGTGCAATCAGTGTTACCCTCATTACTGTCCCTATCTACGACATCACCATCATCTTCCTCATGGAATGGTGCCACTAGAGAGGGAACATCCTCATCTATGGGCAACACAAAGCTAGATCAATTTTGCATATTAGCTATTCATGTGGGTTGTGCGAATAACACTCACCAAAATGTTGTCACTTCTCAGTTTTAGCAGCTCTACCATCTAGCTATAGTTGCAAGTACAACATGAAATAAAAATGTCTAAAAAGGAAATTATCTCATGAGTGGTTCTCAACAACACTCATAATCAAACATTGTATCTCCTCTGGCCCCTTCAATGCAGTCAGATCCATAAGTGTCTCAGCTCACACTAGATGAAAATATATCGACTCTCAAAATCTTGTTGTATGCTATAATACCTCGAAAACCCCTAATATTAGACTCGTTGATGGAAGTGGAGAAGATAGGAAAAAATTATTCGCACTAGGTCACAAGACGACTCGTTAGATCACTTGATGGATTGTTTTGTGACCCATGAAGTAGTGCCCAACTTGAGAAGAGTTGTCGTCAGGAGATCATGATAGATGGTGTAACGAGTCATTTGACTCCCCACGAGTCATAGGTTGACTCGTTGGTTGGGAAAGGTAGAAAATAATGTTAAAATCCAGTGATCAGGACGAATGAAGGAACGAGTCATGGTGTCACTTCACGACTCATCGAGTGAGCCATTGTCAGGATGGCTGAAGAAAGAGTATGAAATTCCAGTAGTGGAAATAGGTCAGGGGACAACCCGTTAGGCCACCTCACGATTCGTCCAGTCCCTAGTTGGGACTGACAGTGTCACTTTTCCTGCGAAATCAATAAGGGAATTTTCATAATTCCTAAGCTCCTAAGCCCTAAACTGCATCATTTTAAGCATTGATAGAAGTTTATTAAGGGAGTTTAACCTATTATAACTCATTCAACTCCCATGCATGCAAAGTTTAGAAGTTCTCCTTTGAAGATTAAGCTTGAATCCCTCAATTCTTTCTCCAATTCTCTTGGGGCTTTCAAAGTAAAGTTGAGATTCAGCTTACCTAGGTATGTAGGGCTATGAATGAGAGTTTTCTTTCACTCTAATGCCCAAATTTCTTCTTAAGTTCATGAATTAATATCCGCATGGAAGGATTGCTGGTATACTGGGTAGATGTTTATCTTTTCGACTTTAGTGAAAATGTTCATATCTTTCTATTTTCCTCTATCTTCGGCTAGGGGCTCGGCGAGAATAGGAGTGTACCATGAGAAAAGAAAGGAGGTCAACCTTTTTCAAATATACAACATGGATTCTGACAATGTAGTTGGACATCAAGTCTTAGTTCAAGTTTATGATCTTATAGGGTTTTAGCCCAATTTCATGAAATTCTCTATGATTTATTTATGGGTCAATTCCCTTCATGTTTCAAAGCATATTTTAAGATTCATGAGCAATTTTTATATACAAATTGGTTATAAATTCATGATTTCAAGTTTTAGAGAATTATGCCCAATTATGCAATTTATGAGAAATCAAGTTTAATATTCATGATTTCAAGTATAATGAGATATCTAGTATGATTGAAATATTTATAAATTACCCATGTATGGATCCATGATTTTGACTTGTGAAGCCTATTCCAATATGCATGACTATAAGATATGGGAAAGTCCACACATGTTAAGTATGCTTTCGTGATTTAGCCAAGGCTAATAAGATTAACTTATGATATGTTTTGGAGTCAAGACTCCCCATGTTCAAATTTCAGACTATGCATGTGATTATGATTTCAGCTTCATTGAAAAACGATGGGTACATTGTGCATATTTTTGGGAGTAATATATAGAACCGATTAAGATTGGGGTTCCAAGGTTCTTCGGTGTCATAACTATATGCTAATGTAGGTATATTTATATTTGGGACCTCTCAAGAGAGTTTCCCCTGCCCCAAGGGGCCTTCAGCTTGATATCGGTATCATGGTAGCATCCTTAGCCTTGCCAAGGTTTTGGACGGCTCTACCCAGTTGAGTGTGATAGTTGGGGAATCACGTAAGATCTATCATGATGGTGTCGGTTATGACGACTCTCCCATTATTCCTTATGATTTCCCTTATTCATGTTAATTACTTATGACATTATATTTTACAACAGATTTGGCCCAATGATCAATTTACGAGTTTTTACATAAGATGTCAGCTATGAAAAGTCATATGATTTCTAATTTAGCTTTGGGTCATTCTATTTAGATTTGATATTCAGCTTATGAATACATATTTCAGATTCAAATTTCAGCATGCAGTCCTTACTCTCATTATCTTATGATTTATGTTTATATGCATGATTTTCAGTTATAGTTACTTAGCATGTTTTACTTACCTTACATATAGTACATTCCAAGTACTGATCGTATACTCTATGCTGTATCATTTCATGATACAGGTCCAGACGATCAGACTCAGTTTCGCCGTTAGTCTAGCACCCACAGCTTAGCTCAGTATACCATCGTTGGTGAGTCCTCATCTTCTGAGGACCTTCAGTTTAGTATTGAGTTATGTTATATTCAGTTTCATATTTTTGCGAGCTAGTTGGGGATGTTGTCCCATCAGCTCATCAGACATGTTAGAGGCTTATCAAACATTATGTAGATTTTCAGCTTGGTCGAGTGTTGACCCTGCTTAAGATTTCTATGTTATTCAGACTTCTTCCTATTCATGTTTAAGTTATCAAATTCCACTTACTATGTTATACTCTTTAGTTGTTATGTTCATACCATGGGTCGACTTAGAGCCATTCGTGGTTCTAGGTCCCGTGTCTCAATCCGAGGTACCAACTCGGGTCGTGACAAAATTGGTATCAGAGCAAAGATTTAGAGTGTCCTAGGGTGTCTAAAAGCCATGTTGAGTAGAGTCTTTTCCATGGGTGTGAAGTGCGCCACACTTATGGCGGAGAGGCTACAAGATGTTTTAGGAAATTTCCCTTCTTTCATGAAACATGTGGTGCGATGAAGTATCTCTCTCTCCTTCTAACTTGTTCTATACGCATTTGCAGAAATATGCCTTCACCCCGAGTAAATGGAAGAAGCAATGGCAATAGAAATGGCCATGACAATGATAATTAGGATGGGCATAAGCAAGCGTTGCCGCACCAGCCGATTCCTATGCCTGAGCAGCTCACTCAGGTAGAATTTAGAGCGGCATTTTAGATGTTGGCATAGGTGATGACCTCTTAGGTCAATTAGCAGGTAGTGACTCATGTCCCTCAAACTGGGAACGCAGCAACGACTAGAGTTCGATAATTCCTCAGGATGAATCCACCTGAGTGGGGTCGAAAGTGGATGAAGACCCATATGAGTTTATTAAAGAGGTACAAAAAATCACCCAGATTATGGGGGTAACTAGAGAGGAGAGTGAGGATTTAGTCTCCTATCAGCTGAAGGGAGTTGATTACATATGGTATTGCCAGTGGAAGGATTGTAGGGCAGTGGGAGCAGTTCCCGTGAGTTGGGAGGAGTTCGTGACTACCTTATTAGATAGGTTCTTCCCTAGGGAGTTTAGGGAAGTGAAGCCAATAGAATTCATCAACTTGAAGCAGTACCACAGGATAATCCAAGAATATGCCTTGGAGTTTATCTGGCTGTCCAAGTATGCGCTGGAGATGGTTGCGGATCAGAGGGCTCGTATGAGCAGGTTTGTGAATAAAGTATCAAACTCGCTGGTCAAGGAGTGCAGGACCACTATGATGAACAGTGATATAGACTTCTCATGGTTGGTTATATACTCCCAACAAATAGAGGCAGATCAGATGAATGAAAAGGAGAGAGAGGCCAAAAGGGCTAGGAGAGGTTCGATGGAGGACACCATCAATAGTCCCACCAGAGGTCATCAACCCTAGCTCCATCATTTGTCAGTGTTTCTTCTAGATTAAGGCTTGATCGGAGGGGTGGGGCATTAGGCTACAGAGGTCAGGAGAGCCCAGTATCCCAATTTGTGGAAGGTATGGTAGGAGGCACACTGGAGAGTGCCTAGTGGGTTCAGGCACGTGTTACAGGTGCGGGAAGCTCAGACATCTTCTCAAAGACTGCCCTTCGGCTAGATAGGGCCTTAATAGAGGCCGTGACCCAACCGCCAGTTTAGCAGCCCCAGCAGCACGCTCAGCTCAGCAGGATTATCCACTAGTACAGGTGGTGGTCAACGTCAGAATAGATTTTATGCTCTCTCATCTCGTCAGGAGCAAGAGGTCTCTCCAAATGTGGTCACTTGTATGTTACGAGTATTCCATCTTTATGTATATGCATTATTAGATCTATAGGCTACCTTATCTTATGACTCCTTATGTTTCTGTTAGTTTCAGAGTCAGTCCCAAAATCCTATCAGAACCCTTCTAAGTCTCTACTCCAGTTGGTGACTCAATTATAGCTCGACGACTATACTAAAATTGCCATGTTACAATCCTTTAGAAAATCACCTCAGCCGACTTAGTAGAGTTAGAAATGATTGATTTTGATGTTATCTTCGGTATGGATTGGTTACATGCATGTTATGCCTCAGTAAATTGTAGAAATAGTACGGTAGAGTTTTGATTTTCAGGTGAGCCAGTCCTAGAAAGAAGGGTAGTTTAGCTGTGCCTGTAGGTCACTTTGTTTCCTATCTCAAGGCTTGGAAGATGATTTCTAAAGAATGTGTGTACCATCTAGTATGGGTTAAAGATGCTATGTTTGAGACCTCGACTCTTCAGTCAGTCCTATAGTGTGCGAGTATCTGGGGGTGTTTCTCCATTATCTACCAGAAGTCCCTCCTGAGCGATAGCTTGACTTTGGTATCGATCTTCTCCCTGATACGCAACCTATATTCATTCCTCCTTATAGAATGGCCCCAGTCAAGCTAAAGGAGTTGAAAGAGAAGTTGAAAGATCTCCTAGATAAGGGTTTCATTAGGCCTAGTAAATCCCCGTGGGGTGCACCAGTTTTCTTTGTTCGAAAGAAGGACGGTTCCCTTAGAATGTGCATTGACTATCGGCAATTGAACAAGGTCACAATCAAGAACAAGTATCCCCTCCCTAGAATTGATGACTTGTTTGACCAACTTCAAGGTGCTAAGTGCTTCTCAAAGATAGAACTCAGATTCAGATATCATCAGCTCAGAGTTAGAGAAGTGAAATCTCGACAACAGTTTCCAGGACTTGGTATGGTCAGTATGAGTTCATAGTTATGTCTTTTGGACTAACGAATGCTCCTGCATGTTTTATGGATCTGATTAATAGGGTGTTCAAGCCGTATTTGGATATGTTTGCTATTGTCTTTATAGATGATATTCTCATATACTCACAACGCGATGAGGAGCATGCTGTTCATTTAAGGATCATGCTACAGACTCTCAAGGATCGCCAATGGTTTGCTAAACTGAGTAGCATTTTTGGGTCATGTGGTGTCAAGCGAGGATGTGCAGGTGGACTCTCAAAAGATAGATGCAGTGAAGAATTGGCCTAGACCAGTTAATCCTTCGCATATCAGGAGCTTTTTGGGTTTAGCTGGCTACTACATGAGGTTTGTTGAAGGATTTTCATCCATTATAGCACTGTTGACTAAATTGACCTAGAAGAAGGTCAAATTTCAGTGGTCGGGTGCCTGTGAGAAGAGCTTTCAGGGTCTAAATACTCGACTCATGTCATCCCGAATATTGACTCTACCCAAGGGCATGGAGGATTCGTTGTGTATTGGACACTTCGAGTGTTGGTATTGGTTTTGTGTTGATGCAGCATGGTAAGGTCATTCTATATGCCTCTAGACAACTTAAGACTCACGAGAAGAATTACCTAACGCATGACCTAGAGCTGGCAGCGGTGGTGTTTGCATTGAAGATTTGGAGACACTACTTGTATGGGGTGCATGTGGATGTGTTCATGGACCACAAGAGCCTTTAGTACATATTCACTCAAAAGGACCTGAATTTATGAAAAAGGAGGTAGTTAGAGCTTTTCAAGGACTATGACATGAGTGTCCTTTACCATCTGGGAAAGGCCAATGTAGTGGCGGATGCCCTTAGTAGACTATCCATGGAGATCGTGTCCCACGTAGAGGATGGGAAGAAGAAGTTGGTGAAAGATGTCCATAGGCTTGCTCATTTATGGGTTCGTCTTGTTGACTCGACAGAGGTTGTTTCATTGTTCAAAATAGTTCAAAATCATCATTGGTGACCAAGGTCAAGGTTCGAAAAGATGAGGATCCTATCTTAGTAAAGCTAAAGGAAGTGGTCTAGAATTAAAAGGTGGAGGTCTTCTCCCAAGGGGGAGATGGTGTACTTTGTTATCAGGGTCGTTTATGTGTCCTGGGTGTTGATGACTTGAGAGAGCGAATGTTGGGTGAGGCTCATGGCTCTCGGTATTCTATGCACCTAGGTGCCACCAAGATGTACTGTGATCTATGAGAGGTCTATTGGTGGAATGGCATGAAGAAGGACATAGTGGAGTTTGTGGCTAAGTGTCCAAATTGTTAACAAGGGAAAGTTGAACATCAGAGACCTGTAGGTATACTATAAGACATTAGTATCCTTACTTGGAAGTGGGAAGAGACCAATATGGACTTCATCACAGGGCTACCTCATACTCATCGACAATATGACTCTATTTGGGTGGTTGTAGACAGATTGACCAAAGAATCACATTTTCTATCGGTCAAAACTATCGATTCAGCTGAGGACTCTGCTTGATTATACATTCGGGAGTTGGTTCAGTTGCACGAAATTCCTTTGTCCATTATTTCAGATAGAGGTACTTAGTTTACCTCACACTTTGTAAGATTATTTCAGAAGGGACTTGGTACTCAGGTCAAGCTTAGCACAGATTTTCACCCGCAAGCAGATGGTCAGGCTGAACAGACCATTTAGAATCTTGAGGAAATGCTGAGAGCGTGTGCGATTGACTTCAACGGTAGTTGGGATGATCATTTTCCTCTCATCGAGTTTGCTTATAATAACAGTTACCACTCAAGCATTCAGATGACCCCGTTTAAGGCTCTTTATGGTGGAGATGTAGCTTGCTTGTTGGTTAGTTCGAAGTAGGTGAGGGTATGTTGATAGTGCCAGATTTAGTTCATGAGGCCATGGAGAAAGTTTAGCTTATTAGGGAAAGGCTGAACATAGCTTAGAGTCATCAGAAGTCATATACGGATGTTAGGCGGAGAGAGCTTCAGTTCGAGGTTGATGATTAGGTATTTCTGAAGGTGTCTCCCATGAAGGGAGTGATGAGGCTTGGAAAGAAAGGAATGTTTTTTCCCTGATAATTGGTCATTATAGAATTTTGAGGCAAGTTGGAAAGGTGGCGTATGAGTTGGAGTTAGCAGCGGAGTTAGCTTCTGTACATCCAGTTTTCCATGTATCTCTATTGAAGAAGTGCATTGGTGACCCGACCTTTGTTTTTCCGGTGGAGAGCATAGGTGTGAAGGATAGCCTTACCTATGAGGAGGTTCTATTAGAGATCCTTGATCATCAGGTTCGGAAATTGAGAAACCAGGAAATAGCTTCAGTGAAGGTTTTGTGGAGGAATTAGCTTATTGAGGGAGCTACATAGGAAGCCGAAGTAGATAAGATGGCTAGTATTCACATCTTTTCCCTTATGGCTCAGTTCCAGCATAAGGCATCAGTTTCATCCTTAGTACTCTATTCAGTTTCATGTCAAGTTCATGTCTTTTAATTTCTTTCATGTTTTAGCATGTATGTAATAATGAATTCAGTTCAGTCATGTATATCAGCCTGAAGTATGCCACTCTGTTAGTTTCCAGTTTCAGATGTTCAATATTCGGTATTGTAGGTGACTCGTCAAGTAACTTGACAGATCATTCCGTGACCTGCAAAGTAGTGCCCAGCTAGAGAAGATTCTTCATCAGGGAGTCACGATAGATGGTGTAATGAGTCGTTGTGACTCCCTATGAGTCGTGGGTTGACCCCATTGGTTGGGCAAGGTGGAAAACAATGTTGAAATCTAGTGATTAGGAAGAATGAGTGGATGAGTTGTGGTGTCACTTCACGACTCGTCGAGTTGGCCATTGTCAGGATGGATGAAGAAAGAGTATGGATTTCTAGTGGTGGCAACAGGTCAGGAGCTGACCCGTCAGGCCACCTCACGATTCGTCTAGTCTGTCACTTTTTATGCGAAATTAGTGAGGGAATTTTCATAATTTCTAAGATCCTAAGCCTAAACTACGTCATTTTAAGCTTTGATAGAAGTGTATTAAGGGTTTTTAACCTATTCTAATTCATTCAATTCCCATGCATGCAAAGTTTAGAAGTTCCCCTTTGAAGATTAAGCTTGAATCCCTCAAATTCTTCTCCAATTCTCTTGGGCTTTCAAAGTCAAGTTGAGATTCAGCTTACCCAGGTATGTAGGGCTACGAATGAGAGTTTCCTTTCACTCTCATGCCCAAATATTTCTTCAAGTTCATGAATTCAAGTCTTAATTCAAGTTTATGATCTTATAGGGTTTTAGCCCAATTTCATGAAATTTCTATGATTTGTTTATAGGTATATTCCCTTCATGTTTCAAAGAATGTTTTAATATTCATGGGAACATTTTATATACAAATTGATTATAAATTCATGATTTCAAGTTTTAGAGAATTATACCCAATTATGCAATTTACGAAAAAACAGGTTTATGTTAATGATTTCAAGAATGATGAGATATCTAGCATGATTGAAATATTTATAAATTACCCATATATGGATCTATGATTTTGACTTGTGAAGTCTATTCCAAGTATGAATATTTTAAGATTTTGACAAGCCCACACATGTTAAGTATGCTTTCAAGATTTAGCAAGTCTAGAAAGATTAACTTATGATATATTTTGGAGTCAACACTCCCTATGTTCTGATTTCAGACTATGCATGTGATTATGATTTCAACTTTGTTGAAAAACGATAGGAGCACAATGCATGTTTTTGGGAGTAGTGTCTAGCACTGAGTAGGCTTAGGGTTCCAAGGTTCCCCGATCTCAGAACTATGCACCAACATAGGTATATTTATATTTGGGACATTTCAAGAGAGTTTTCCCCTGCCCCAAGGGGCCTTCAGCTTGATATCGATATCATGGTAGCTTCCTTAGCCCTTGCAAGATTTTGGATGGCTCTGCCCACTTGAGTGTAATAGTTGGGACATCACTAAGCTCTATTGTGATGGTGTCGGTTATGACGAGTCTCCCATTATTTCTCATGATTTCATTTATTCATGTTCATTACTTATGATATTATGTTACAACAGGTTTGACCCAATGATCAATTTACGAGTTTTTACTTAAGCTGTCAGCTATGACAAGTCATTGATTTCTATTTTAGCTTTTGGTCATTCTATTCAGATTTGATATTCAGCTTATGATTATACATGTTTCAGATTCAGATTTCAGTATGTAGTCCTTACTCTCTTGATCTTATGATTTATGTTTATATGCATGATTTTCAGTTATAGTTACTTTGCATGATTTACTTACCTTGTATACTCAGTATATTCCAAGTACTGACCACACACTCTATGCTGTATCATTAGATGATGCAGGTCTGGACAATCAGACTCAGTTTCGCCATTAGTCTAGCGCCCGCAGCTTAGCTCAGTATCCCATCATTGGTGAGTCCTCATCTTCCTAGGACCTTCAGTTAAGTGTTGAGTTATGTTATATTCAGTTTCAGACTTTAGCGAGCTAGATGGGAATTTTGTCCCATCAGCTTATCATACATGTTAGAGGCTTATCAGACATTATGTAGATTTTCAGCTTTTGTCGAGTGTTGACTCTGTTCAAGATTGCTATGTTATTCAGACTTCCGCTTATTCATGCTTCAATTATCATATTCTTCTTGATGTATGTTATTTAGTTGTTATGTTCGTGCCGTAGATCGAATTAGAGTCATTCGAGGTTCTAGGTCCCGTGTCTCGATTCGGAGTCCCAACTCGGATCGTGAAATATGCGAAGGTCTTGTGTAAGCGTGTTGTCAAAGAAGAAGCTCTCGCCAGGACCTACTCTAGATTGCCGCATCATCAATCATATAATGGATCTTATATTTATGGGTTATTCGGTCATCAGCATGTAAACCAGACACATGCAATCTCCAGTCACTGTAGTGGTGTGCTCACATGACATTAGCATATTGCAAACAATCTTCAACCACACTCGGGCTGCTCTGGTGAAATGGTCCATAGAAAAGGTCTTATAGGTCCTAGTATCCTTTCTCCTCATCCAACAAACCATAGACCTTACTCTTCATAAGGTGTGATGAATAGCCTGGTAAGGTGGATGGTCACACATCTTAGTCAATGGACCACTAGGGACTATCAGGGCCCTCAGATGTAGACAAGTAGCTCAACAGTAAACGGTATGCCCATGCTCCACAAAATAACCTTGTCTAGATCTCCACTATGGACTATTTTCATAAAACTCTCAAACAAAGTTGAGATTGCACTCGCTAAGATATGTAAAGATAAACTGAAGCCCAACTTGTGAAAACTTGCCCAACTATCAGAAAACTCGGCCTCATTAATCGATACCATAAGGAGGTACTTTTCTCTCATGAACTTCTTCTACCATGGATTTCCATGGGTCTGCACCCATTTCACCCTATATTGCTTTTTGATTCTATATGGGACAACAATCATCTTAGGCACCAGGCAAATGTAGGGCCAGCTACATGAGTCTTGCCTAGTATGGTCCCGCTTTCTCCTCTGGCCATCAATGGCCTTTCCTTTCCCTTTGGATGCTACTGTGGATCCTCCCAGATGTTACATTGTACCTGTAATATTTTAGAATTAATTGACCACAAAATATGGCTAGCAACTTAAGTACAAAAAGGTGTCAGAATGACCCCACTCTTAATTCTAACAGCAGTACTCAGGCTTTCCCACATTTGATTTCACCAAGAATATTCCATAGATATACAATTTTGCACTCTTCTTTTTCTCAATTTAAGCACCACACCTACACTTATGCTCATGTAGTTCCAAAGGCTTACTAAATGACTAATGTATTCATAATACGATCGTTATCCATCTATTATTAGAAATATAATGCCCATATCTATACATTGGGACATTTCATCAAATATATGGTATCCACAAAGGTCCTAGTCAAGCATTCGTGTTCATAGAGTCTTCCAAATTGTTACTCTTGTCTTTTGCCAAGTATTATACTACAAAACTATAGCCAATAATAATTTCAACAGGAATTTTTTTCAACGCATAATCATAAATATTATCACATCACAAAGACAATGATTAACAAAGTCTACCAAATTTAGCAATTTTTCATGAGCTTTACTAACACAAAAAAATAAATAAAAATAGGGCATAGTCATGGAAACTCAAATTTCACCTATAGTAAGTTAATCTTCCTATGAACCATATGTAACATCCCAAAATTTTTCTAGACAAAACTCAGACCTTGCAAGAAAAATCCAAAAGATAAATCAGAAAAGTTGCCTTAGAACGACTGAGACAACGAGTCATGGTCAGCTCCAACGACTCATTGTGTCAGTCGTGGTCAACCCTGTTTGTTCCTTCGGGAACCAACAGGACATGGAACAACCCGTTGTGAGAAACAACGAGTCGTCCTGTCACTCATTGGTCCCCAGTTCAGAAATCTCATTTCCAGGACCCCACGACTCAACCAATGAGTCATTGTGTGTTACAACAACTCGTGGTGTGAGTCTTTGGTTGAGAGTCCCAAAAGCCCTCTTCAGTGACAACGACTGGTAGCAACGACCCATTGTATCACACAATGAGTCATTTTGACCACCCGCCGTGTCAAGTTAGTAATTTTAATAGTTTCTCCAGTGGAGGTAACGACTCGACATAATGACCCATTGTGTCTATGAACAAGTCGTTGTGTTTCCCATTTTTAGTCCTCCGAATGAGCTCAGAACCAAGATAGTAGGACCAATGACTTGTCCCAACGAGTCATGGTCTCAACCAACGACTCATTGAGTGACCCGTTGGTCCCTTGTCGACAGTTTTTCCAGTTTTTTCTCTAGGGATATTTTTGTAATTTCCCACCCTTTTAATCCCTAACTACATTATTTTGGGTTATTCTAAGGGAATATATAGGGGTAATCGACGATTACTTCACCCCTATCATTCCCTTAAAAAATCATTTTGTAAGTTTTCTCTCAGAAAGTCATAGGGCAAGAATTAGGGCAGTCAGCTTCTTCTCAGATTCTTAAGAGATTCTCTCTGGAAATTCTTCACCAGGTATATGGGAATTCAACAAGGGAATTATTCTTCCCTTGTGTCCCCAAAACCCTTTCTAAATTTTCTATCAGTTATAGCTCTGTGGTTTCGAAATGTAGAAGGGTTACAGACAAAATTATTTAAATTTCAAGTGGAATATTATTCATGATATTAGTTACTTTATTATTCCCAATTTCTAGAAATTTTGTGGAACTAGCATCTAGTAGAATGATTTAGCCCGAGTTTCTCAGTTTAGTAAATTAGAATCTTGCATGTTGGACTAGCTTTCCCTGCGGCTTGATTCTATCAGTTTTGGGATTCCCATATTGTTAGTATATGTTGAAATCTCAGTTAGATGTATGTTAGTCCAGTCTCAGTCAGATTATTAGCATACTTAGTATTGTTCAGAAATATCAGTTGATCAGTTTGACTACAATCTTTCCTTGAGGTGAGTGGTTCCTCCCAGTTATCAGTTATTAGACTCAGATATCAGATTTTATGTCACGCCCCAAAATGGGGTAGGGCACAACTGGCACTCGATTCATGATTGATTGAGAAGCCGGCTATATGACATCTCTAACTATAACACTTAGGCCATCTAGGCCACCTGTCATAATCAACTAAAGAATAAACTGGACCCATAAGGTCTAAACAATATGGGGTAGATAATCGAAATGCAACCAAGGCAATTAGTGTGTTAAACCAAGCAACAATAAGCCGACGAAGCCACAAACTGAATAACACCGTACACACTAAGTCCACAAAGCCTCTAAAGAGTAAGCTGACTGATGGTCGGAATAGGGCTCCGACCTACCCATAACAGCATCTCAAAACTCAAGCATAAATAACTACGCCCTAGCTCCAGGAAGAAAGGAGCATACCAACCATCTATTGATCTCACGAACTGCTACTCAAATGGCCATCTTGACCTCTACCTGCACCTGCGGCACGAACGCAGGTCCCAAAGCAAGGGGATGTCAGTACGAATGAAATGTACAGGTATGTGAGGCTGAAACTTTAACCATGAGATAACAATCCTGTAATAACTACCTTTGCACATAAACATATAAAGGATAAATATAACCTAGAACTCTGCAACCTGTAATTGATATCAACTTACTATAACATAACTAAACTCACGATAACTGAACCAGGAATAAGGAATGGTAACAACCTGGAATCCTGGAAACTAAAACCTGATAATAACTCTATAATGAGATGAAAATGCAATTAAGAATTACACAAGAAAGAAACTATAACTGTAATGCCAACGACCAACCAACCGTAAATCCATATATAAAATTCGTCCAGGGGGTGTACCACACTAGGGTAAAATAAAAATATCTCCAGCCGGTGTACCACACTGGGGTAAAATAAAAAGATCTCTAGCCGATGTGCCATATTGGGGTAAAATAAAAATATCTCCAGCCGGTGTGCAATACCGGGGTAAAATAAAAACATCTC
>JACEIK010015895.1:0-17159 GCA_018107945.1 Datura stramonium | reverse complement strand
TAAATCCCTATTCCAAACTTTATGGTAAAAGTATTTCTAAGAGTCTTATGAATGAAAAAATACCTTTTCCTGCTAAAGTATTCTATACGAAACCCCAAAGTTCAACAAATTCGATGTCGAACTTTCCCCCAATAATTCTGTTCAACTCTATTGAATTAAGCTCCTTGAAGGTGTGAATTAGAGAGTATTGGCATTTATTTTTATTAAAATAGAGATAAAAATTATGGGAGTGAAGTAGAAACTCACCTTAGATGCTTAAGAGAAGATTTATGATTTTTTTGTACCAAAAAGTCATTCATAATATAGTGGGACAAAATTCTGAGTTAAAGACATATTAGAGGCAAACTGTCCAAATTAATCTGTGACTGACGTTCTATACACGATGTTTTTCATTGCCCGAGTTGAATGTTCCATCACGAGCTCCATCGCATCAAAGTTCATTGTGATGGAGCTTGTACCACATGGTCCACCGCGTCCAACACCTGGATTCCCACTTACCCTCTTTGGTTGTGGCGCGGCTCCACTGCATCCAACTTGGGCGAGATCATCCTGTCCTTCATCATGTAGAAAATGGGTCCTCTCATTTTCTCTAAACAATTAATTAAATCTGTTTACTAACTCAGAAAAACATACATATATTTTATAAGGCTTGGATTGTCGAATGGTTAGAAATGTTAGAACCTAGATGCTAATATCTTCAAACAAGACATGTAGTTTAACCCAAATCATACAAATTCAGTAGTTCAAGTTTAATCATAAGTAAAAAATGAGTTTAAAATCTTATCTGTAATGTATAGAATGTTACGGTTGCGCCAAAGCCATTTAACTTACTTGATTAGTCAGCATAGGCATCCCTACTCTCAATAACATCAACACATCAACCACAAGAACACCTAATTTCTTTGAAATACCATATTTGTTCACCTCACCTTATCAAGTTTTATTGTTAATGTGAAATTATTTAACAAAGCTTTTATCTTGTCAAAAAAAAATTTAATACATTATCCTTCACAGAAAAAGTGAAGAAGCATCTTGGTATCATTGTATATGCTTTTCACAAAAGTGTGGCCTAGTATCTTATTTGACTACCTATGATGTGGACAGTTCTTGTGTAAACTTTTTAAATCACTCCTAAGACTCATACAGAGACTCACCTTCTTTATGTTAGAACCCCATAATTTGCTTCCTTGTCCTAGTCTTCCTAGATGGAACGAACTCAATCAAAAACTTCATAGCAAAAGCCTTTATTTCTCCCAACAGAGAGGCTGGAAATAATATCAATTTAATATAATCTAAAGTCAATCCTATAAACTCATATGCAGGGGTTTTCACGAAATATAAAAAAAATCAAATCAAATAAAATATCGATTCAAATGAATAGAACATTGATATTTTTTTGTTTGATGTGATTTTAGTTTTAAATTTTAGAAACTGTCAATATATGATTTTTCTTTGATTTTAAACAAAAATTAACCAAAAAAGCTAAACCCGATTGACTGTACAAATAACTATTAAAGATTATAATTGCACATGCGCGCATGCACACACCCACAGGTTTTAAACTTTTACGCTTTGTCTTAAGCTTTTGCACTCTTGAGATTGTAATGTTAATGTATGGCTTTATCGTAATCTAGTTCTTTAATTTTACTTTCTAGTTTGATTTGTAATCTTTATTTTGACAATTTGAAGTATCTATTCCACGTTCAGAATAACTTATCTTTGGGTCATTTAACTATATTTATTTCAATTTATCATCAATATATCTTGATAAACCACAACTCTTTAATTTTTTCTACAAAAAATGTACTGGAAGAAGTTTGATCAAGTTCCTTAAAAATGGATCAATTTTTTAACAATATATATACGATTTTTTAAGAGAAAACTACATATGTAGCTTAATTGCATATATAGTTCCTTACTTTCTTAAAGAATAATTGATTTAGTACTTAGTTGCATTATTCTAAGACATAATCGATCTAATATGTGTTTGAAATGTATTATATCATATATTTTAAATAACAAGAAATTGAACTAGCTGGAAAATTTTGACAAAACCAACGAAAATTAAACCTATGATAAACCAACTTAACTGATTTTGATTGATTCAGTCATTTGAAAATTTCACATAATTTATTTGATTTCCTTTTAAAAAAAACCCAAATCAAATAATAAATACACTTAGTTTTAAGTATTATTGATCGACAAAAACTTTAGAATTTGTTGTTGCGGGTCTCTATGTGATTTACTCGTATATTGTTCCTGATATTGGACCAACTACAAAATATTTTGTTTTAGCTCAAAATAATTGGTGATGGCAGGGTCGAAAATAGTTAGGGTCATGTTCTCTGTACTTGGCCTAAGAATAGAAAAGTTCACTATATTTAAATTGATAAACCTAATGTTATAAACATAAATTTAATACTACAACGCCTTTGAAGGCAATGAAAGGACTGGCATATATAACAGAGAAATTTTCACAAATAGCGTCACATAGTAAAGTAATTACATAAAATAACTTATTTTATCAAAATTACAGAATATAACATATTTTATTAATTTTTAATACATACTATTGAATTCCAGTACTACCGTATGAGAATTGCAAATCCTCAAGATCCTCCTTAAACGATGTTATTAAATTTTGTTTAACGAATATTGCATATTCAGTGGGAGTAAATCACTCAGTTTTTTAATCTCGTCCGTTTCTTAAATTTTTTAACCATATCAAAATAGTTTAAACAAAAATTCATATTTGAAAAAACTCTCATCTTGAAAAAGCATAGATTTGGAGAAATTTTCCTTTTTTTGGGTGTATCAACGCTGTAATTTTAAAAAAGATGTCTAACATAACGATACTTATTCTTCATTTAGATGAGTGAACTTCAGATGAAATTTTAAAAGACTATGCCATTGATGGAATCATTATCAAGGAATATATTTTTCACGACGCGAACATAGGTATGAATGGAGACATGGGACAAAGAAATCCGAGAGGCTCCAAGTCGACCCATGGCATGAACATAACATCTAGCTCATTCATTAAAATGAAAGATCAACATGAATAACATAACGGAAGTTTAAATAGAACATAACATCTAAATACATACATAAGTCTAAAACTGAATACAAACTATGTCCGAAAAACCTCTAATACTGACAAGTTGATGGAACAAGATCTCAACTAACTCACTATAGACTAAAAACTAAAAAGACGAAATACAGCTAATAAGAAGGGCCCTTGTAAGATAAGGACTCGCCAACTGTGACTGAGAAGTGCTAACTCCAAAAGTTTGACTTGCGGTAGCACTGAGTCGGATATCAGAGCCGGTATCATGAAATGATACAACATAGAGTATGCGGTTAGTACATGCAATGTATCGAGTATGCAAGGTAAGTAAAACCGCTTAAGTAAGTAAAAATCATTAAACATGCATAATATAAAATGTAATCAAAATAAGATTCTAAGAGTAGGGCTTGCATGATTTTTTAGAAATCATGATACGAACATAATTGAACATCAAACTTAATCGAATGACCCACAGCTAAAAAATCATAATTAAAAGTAAGGCGAACATTGGGTCAAACTTGTTTGAAAACACTTAATATCATGATGATACATGTATAGCGAAATCATGAGGAACAATGGGAGACTCGTCATAAAATTGACATTACCATGATAAAGCTTATGTGGTCACGACTATCACACTCAAGTCGACGAGTGGACCAAGCTTTCCGGGGCTAAGGATGCTACCATGATATCGATATCAAGATAAAGTCCCCTTGGGTGCGGGGAAAGCTCTAGGGATATCCCAATAATGCGAACATGGCTACATTAGCGTGTAGTTCGGCGTACGGTGGCCAGCCCTTAGCACTCGTGCTAAACAGTACTCCCAAGAACATGCATATTCTCTCCGTCATTTTTCATGGCTTACCATACGTCTGGTAGCGAAGCTTAATAATTACATACATGCATAAATTTGGAAATCATTACATGAGGAGCCTTGGCTCATACCATACCACAATCTAAATATAATTGGGAGTTTTGACTCCCAAATCACGTAGTAAGCTAAAGTTCATGATCATAAAAACATACTTGATCATATAGGCTTGCCCATTATTTAACATACTTGAAATCAACATGATTCACTTTGAAAACATGAAAATAAATATGGGTATTTCAAAATCATACTTTCTTCATAACCATCTCATCATGCTTGTACACATACTTCATAGATCTCAACTTTCATTTTACTTTTATGGATGAGAATCATAGTTTAGAAAACTTTAAGACATAATTTATAATTTAAAATATTGTAAATTCTCTAGATTAATCATAATTCATCGTTTAAAACATTCTTAGATCATACCCATGATTGATACTTAGGAATTCGTTGCATTGCGTAAATTATGAAATCATCCATTAGAACATCATGAATTGAGAGGTGGGCATGGGTGTGGACTGTGCACCCATTCATAACCTTACATACCTGAAGAAATCTAATTTTAGCATGATACATTAAAAATTTAAAAAATTCAAAGAAGATACATTGTTGAGGGAAATTCAGTACCAATGGAAATACGAAATGATATAGGAGTGAGATTGTATGTTGACTTAAAGAAATTCAACATAAATTTTGGATTATATCCGTTATGTATCAATATATCAAATAAAGTGTCTGGGTAAGGTGATATTGTGAATGTTAATTATAAAGTTGATACTATGTCAGGTTGGTTGTTTTGGAACAAGTGCATCTTGCTAATTCAATAGATGCATTAGCTATTACTACTGTACGAATCAGATAAATCATTATTGATACAACACAATCAATTTGAATTTCTAATTTCAAACCATAAACAAAAGATGTAAAGAGCTTAAGACTTACAAGGTTAAAGTAATTGTACTTACGCCGGTTGTAGTGATATGAAATTGATTAAAATGTTTCAATCGAGTTACCAAATCTAATTCTAAAAGGTTAGTTTCATATACAGAGTAGAATGATATTATATTTGTTATTATTCATAGGTTGCTCCATTTGACAGCGTAATTATAAATTTTTTAGATATGTTAACAAATAAGGAAAAAAATATTTTTCTAGATGTATCTATTTATAACGACATTGTAGATATGTATCCTTATTTAATGTGATACGATGTTTATGAAGATAGTAATTCGAGTTTGATTCTGTGTTTAATTTTTAGATACAATGAAAAGAAGGTAAAAAAATAGTTTATTTCCTCATGTTTACATGTTCACCTATAAGCTAAATTTGTATCGTTAATAGATGTGATAAATTTTCATTAAGAAATTAACTTAATTGTGTAAGTATTTATTTTTTTTATTTAGATGCATTGACAAAGGATGTAAAAATAACTTCTACACTATTCATATGGCGTTTTGTTTTTGCATCTATATTATGAATTTTTATATAAAAAATTTCACATTGTAAATCTTTCAGATTATACCATTTGGTGTGTTTATAAAGAATTTGGATTGATTTTAAAGGCATCAAGTTTAAAAGAGTCTCCATTATTCAATATTAGAGAGTCTTACAATGGGCATACATGTTCATTGAGATAGGTATTTTACCAATACCAAGAAAGTAGTTCACTTGTGGATGATATAATTGCACCAAAGTATGAAAATGCGAGGAGCTACTCCAAGGAGCATAATATATGACATGGCTTGGATCTTGGTGTAATATTTACCATATATGAAGGCATGACATGCAAAGGAGAAAGCTACGAATATGTTGAGTAGCGACCATCAGATTTACATAGCAAATTTCTAAATTACTTGTACATATTAGATAAAGTGTATCCTAATTTGTATATTAGGATGCACAAGTATCTTCACCTCGAAAGCCATATGATGATTGAGACTTGCAACGAGAAACTTATAGGAAAATGACACCAGACCATTGGATGACCAACAAAACAAGTTGTTCTATTAACTAATGGCTTGTCGGTTGTTACATGATGAGGGACTTCAGAAATTTGCAAAAATTTATCGAGCCAGATGAGTAGATTGTATGATCCATTGTTAGATTGTACAAGCCATTTTTAGTCGTTTGAAATTCATTTTAAAGCATGATTCGTAGCAAAAGTGGGAACCAACGAGAGCACCAACAGTTTGTTGGTTTGTTCATGGACACCGTGGTGTGGGTCGTTGGTTCTACAGTTAAGATTTTAGTTTGTTGTTCGAGGTATTTTAGTAAAATCCTATACTTTTAACTCTAAGAGACATTATTTTAAGCTTTCAAAGGGCTGATTAAGGGTTATACTTAGCCTAAACCATCATTCTCTTCCAAACACCGTAAGTTGGAATTTCTCTCTCAGAAGGCTAGGGTTCTTCATTATCTTCTTCTTAATTTCTATTGGGTCTTCAAATCAAGTTAAGGATTCATCAAGACTAGGTATGTAGGGTCATGAATGGGGGGATTCCTTCCACCCTCATATCCAATATGAGAACGTAATTTCATGAATTCAAGTCTCCAATTATGATTTATGAAATTCTAGGATTAGATCCACTTTTGATGAAAATCTCTTGATCTTCTATGAATTCGATTCTATTATGATTAAATTCATGATTTATGACTATGATTACATATTTTATCTTAGAATCTCTCATGAACCCAACCTATGATTTTAATTTATGATTTTACTCAGTATGTATAATTTCATGAATCTCACGCTTATGTATCATGACGACTCAACGACATTATTTTTATGGCTAGTTCGCATATGAAAAGTATGATTATGATTTTCATAGTTTCTTCGTCATGCAAAAACCAAGTATGTTTCATGATTGCTCTATGAGCAGTACAGTTTTTGAGAGTAGTATCTAACACCAAGTAAGCCAAGGTTCGGTCATCGAGGTCACCGAACTATCTACCACCATAGGTATATATTAATGTTTATGCCTTTCTAGGTTCCCCACCCAATACGGCTCACGAGTGATGTCACACCTTTTTTCTTTGCCCGGACAAGGCTTATGGCTACGCCAACTTGGCGAATAGTTGGGCACATCATGTGCTGCATTCATGATGTAATTCGATTATGAGAGTCTCTCAACATTCCTCATGTTTCTTATTATTCATGTTAAGGATTTATGATATCATATTTATAGTGTAATTTGATCCCATTGATCGGAGTTTATGAGACTTTACTTATGATTTCAACCGTATTAAGTCATATGATTTTACCTTTAAAACGTTGGGTCATTATTTGGGTCATTATGCTTGTCATGATGAATAACTTATGTTTATAACTATTTCATGATAAAGATTTTAACATATTGTCCTACTCTCATATTTTATTTATCCCACACACTCAATAAATTCAAAAATCTTGTTGCATACTTCTATCTTGTATTGTCTCATTATATAGGTTTTGGTGATCTCAGACCCAACATTAGCTTTCTTTGCCACGTCTATCAAGTCCGGCCCGGCAGGTGAGTCCGCATGATCCAAGGATGTCGGTTCTAACATATCTGTTTCTTTTATGTCTTTCAATTTTTAGATTTTGATAGAGCTAGTTGGGGGTATTGTCCCATCATCTCATCTATGACTAGAGGCTTTTTAGACAACTATTTATAGATGTTTAGCAATGATGACTTGTAGTCCTATTTATATTTTATGAGATTTTAGATGTTAAGTTATGTTATGTTATGTTCATTCTTTACTTCTTCCGGTTATATGCTCTTAATCATGTTATATATGTGTCATGGGTTAGCTTGGAGTCATTCGTGATTTAGGTACCCATGTTGCGGTGCGGGGTCTAAGTTACCGAGTCGAGGAAAAATTTGATATTAGAGACTCAGATTTGAGTTTGTACTAGGGTATCTCAAAACCGCGTTGAGTAGAGTCTTTTTCATGGGTGAAGCGTGCTATACTTTTGAGGTAGAGGCTATTGGGCAGGAAACTTTTCTTCTTTTATAATCTATGTCATGCAATGAAGTTTAACCTCTCTATTATTCCTCTAACTCATGGTATACGCGTTTGCAAAATATGTCTTTCCCCGATGAGTAAATAGAAAGGAGCAGCCACGGCAATGGCCATGGGAGTGGCAACGAAGATTGGCATTAGCCAACTCCACTAGCTCAGTGAACCCTTTAAATGAGTAGGTGACTCATGCCAGTTTAGGAGCTGCTTTTCGATGTTGGCATAGGTTATGAAAGCCAGTGAACCGAAGGGCGGTTGCCCGTAGCCAGAAACTAATGGAAATGCTTCGGCGACTAGAGTAGGAACATCACCCAAGACAAAATCGCAGTTTAATGTTTCCAAGATTGTACAAGTTAACAAGAGTTCATTGAGGAGATCCATATGATTACCTAGATTATGGGAGTTTCGGGAGAGGATAGTGCATATTTGGCTTCGTATTAGTTCAAGGGGTAGCTCATACATTTGGTTCCAATAGTGGAAGGAGGAGTGTGGAGTAGGTACGGTTCCTGTCGGTTGGGGATGAAATCATTTTGACGTTCCTGGTCTGGTTCTTCCTTGAGAGTTGAAGGAGTGATAACACTCAATATATCTCCCCGTTTAATGGAGGTGGCAGCGGTCATTGTCGAAAGCAAAATATCAAATGGATGTCGAGGTCGAACCCAGCAAGGAATTGATAAAGATAATCCAAAAGTCGTAAATTAATTCAAACTAGTACGCATGATTGTTTAACATATGGAGAGAAGTAAATTGGGGGAAAGGTAGAAGCTGTTACACCCCGTAAATTCTTCCGTGTAGATGGCCTATTCGCATGTTGGTTAAGAGTTTTAGAATGCCATACATGCTAGAAAAAGGCCCAGGAAAGATCGGACAAGCGCCAGAGTCGGCGCGTCCCAAGCCAAAATGCCACCCCATAAATTACATTCAGGGAATGCGACTTATAGGTCCCAATTATATATAAGCCTTCAAACTTTGGTTTTTGCTTCATTTCACATATAATTTCCGAGTGAACAAACAGAAAACGAGAGGGCGAAGTGATTTGAGGATTTCTTAGATTGCGTCAAACGCGGTCAAACTCGAATTAATCTCGGAATCTTGAGGTATTTAGCGACAAGGAGCATTCTTACGGATTTAGTTTCGTGAGGTCGGCCAGCGAACCGTCGTGCTACCGAGCTAAGATAAGTGGAATTGCTCAGAATTAATTAATCGATATACTCTAGCCTAAAGTGAGTATTTCTCCATATGGACTTTCGAGAAATATGAGTTTTAAATATACCGTTTTCGATAAGCCAAATTGGGCTATATATATATATCGAAAGTGATATTTTTCTTCCCGGAATATTAGTGTATTCGGTTCTAATTGATTTATATATGAATGCAGTTGGGAGAAATAGCGAAGTGCGGCCAAACCCAGTAGTTAGTCGGAAAATTGAAACAAAGGTATGTAAACTAATTCTAGACGAATTAGTAATCCAATATAGTAGATAGCGTGTTATATAGAAGAAGAATTCGAAATCAAGAATTGAGTCCCGTATGAGTTTAACAAGCGTGTTTTTGAATTTAGAAAGCATGTTTATAATATTATGAGATATGTTCATAATAAAAGTTAGTAAAGCAATATGTGAGATAGTCGAGATAATATCCCGGATACGAGTATAGTCGAACCCAGTCAGACAATATCTCGAATGCAGTATAGCAGGGACGGTCGGATAATATCCCGGATCTGAGAATAATTCAGTATGAGAATCGGTATAACACGAAAGAGTTGAATGAGAAATTAGAATCACGAGATAGTATTTTCAATTCAAACATACTTTCTATATGTGATTATTGATTGTTGAGACTTGTTTGTGTTATGAGGGCACCCTTTGGCGTCCTCGCCGCCCTTGGAGTTGTGCTTGTGTCGACCCACCGTGAGGTGGGGATCACGTCACTCAAGGAGTGGCATGCCGACCATGATAGGACGAAGATAGGATGAAGCATTCCCCATATTATCGGCATAGCGGTACAATTTACCCTATTGTGTGCTTGTGCCCAGGTGATTACGAGATATAGACACGGTTCACGAGTTTACGGTTTACGATGCGAGAGTCCTCGGACTCGGACACGATTATTTATATGAGGCCATGGCCGAGCTGGAGACCCGGGTGGTAGGGGTGCTCGTAGTTAGTAGACGAGTGGGTGATTTATTTTTGGATGGTTTTGACGGTGGGGGTATTAGAGATTGTTTGTTGGTTAGCACCTTGGAAGCATGAAATTTGGTATTGGTCCTTGCTTGTTATATATATGTATATATATGTTATTTATTAGCTAATAAACAGCGAATCCGCCACGTCAGCGGTATGCTCTGCCTTACTCTCCAATACGAAAAGCACATTTGGATTGTCAGTTAGACAGATCCAGTTATTTTCTACTATTCAGAGATTCTAGTTATGATGTTTATATTCGGTTATGATCGGTTTGCTTTGCATACTCGGTACCGGTGGTGCGCGCCGTTTAGGAGCCTTGCATTACACTGCAAGTACTCATAGACGGGCCGTCCTCGTGATTCGGCCAGCTCATTGAGTCGTGACTCTTTGTCATCCAGGGCCTAATATTGAGTGTAGTTCATTTTCTTTTTGTACGGTACGGGTAGGTCGGAGTGTCCCGACCATCTTGTCGATATTCCTAGAGGCTTGTAGATTGTGTATATATATCTCTGTGGTTAGTTGTGCAGTCGTGTGGGGCCGTGCGTATGTTTAACTTTTAGTGTTGTTGATTGTGTTGGCACGTGTGGGGGCTATATTCGAGATAGTAGTGGTGACAGCACGGTCACGAAGATGTTCGATATTCATTGTATTGAGTTAGAGATAACTATGGAAACTGACATGGTGGCACTTGTAGGCCCACGCAGTTTCCCTTATGAGTGTGTTTTGGGGTTAGCTGATATTCTGAGGACGGTGGCTATAGGCCCGGTCGGTCGGAGAGTTTTGTATTCTGAACAGCCGTTATATAGCCCGTTGATTCCATGAATCTGAGTTAGAGCCAGCTAGGCACCAGATGTGCTTAGGCACAGTAGTCTAGCAGTCCAGGTCCTAATATGGCACCAGGTGCCAGTCATACCCCCCAAGGCGAGGCGTGACAGAAACAATATTAAATTCAAATAGTAACACAAAATTGGACAATTGAATTGTTGCAATTGATAAGAAGGAACTAGGGATGTGCTATTAATCTTGGGCATATTTACATGGACAAGTCCTATTTTATAACTTAATATTAGCCATATTTGCCAATTTAATTAATTACATTCGCATGCAATTGTGTATAAGTGTGAGCCGGAACTAACCAATGTGATTAGCCCTAGTTTGTAGGTGAAAAATGCAAAAGATGAGCTTAGTATGATGATGCATGAGGATAAAGGAAGCTCGAAATTGATTGCAACGAAGGAAGCATGAAGAGGGCATGAAAATGCCACAGCCGCGCTAGGCAGCATGCCACGCCGACATGGTTGAGCGCCCATGCTAGGCGTGTGCCGTGTCCATGGACGTGCCATACCTGTAGCATGCGCACATGCGATAGAAAGGTAGTAGCAGAATCGTGCGATGGCGCCGTGTATCCTTCATGACTAGTGGTGTGCCCCTTTCGGCGATGCTCACCAGTATAGTGCTAGCTTACCGAGAATTCCAGTAGGCTTGCGCAACAAGGCTGTGTCACACTAGCTGTGCAGCGTGACCAATAGCGTTACATGGAGTTGTTTCACCCACGGTTAATTTTTGACATTTTTCACTTATTATAAGTTTGAGACGTAGTTCATTTTTTATTTTATCATGGTTTTATTTTTGGAGAAGCACGAGGAACGAAGAAGAGGACAGAAGAAACTCACCTAAGGTTTTCTTTCTTTCGTTCTTCTTTACCATCTCTTTTTCGAACTTGAATTCAAATATGTTTTTAAACTCTTGTATGAGCATGAGTGGCTAAAATCCTTCTTCTAGGGTTGAGGCCACAAGACATGAATGTAATTGCTTAATTTCATCGTTGGTTCAAGTTTTCATTTTTGTTGGTCTTGCATTCTTCATTTTATATGTGTTAATGCTTGATCACAGTTGAAATGCACTCGTTAAGCTTAGGCAAAAACTCAAAAGAGCAAAACTTAGGTTAGAACTATGAATGCAAGAAGAAAGTTCAAAGTCTTTAAGACTTTATTCGCGATTTGGATAGAAATATACCTAATTCACCTTGCTTAATTACAAAACGGGAAGATAGTTAGACACTTAGGATTAAATTGTCACATCACCGCTCACTGATGTATTTGTGAAGTTAATTCTATGTTAAACGGTTTGAAAGTCCATAACCAAGCGCATAAACCCCGTAAATCATTCCACATAGATAATTGCTTATGAACTAGATTGTCACATCCCCGCTCAATGACGTAGTTGTGAGGCTAGTTCGTATGTGTTTAGAGTCACGAAAGACCATAAATATGACGATTAACTTTGTGAGATAACAAGTGAAAGCATATACTTGAACCAAGTTGAATGTAGCATTGCATGATTGTTAGGCCTTAACTCTAGATGCTCCTTATTATTGTTTTTCAATTATTTTGTGATCACCTTTAGATTTAGAAACAAAATCCAAATCTTGAAATCCCAACATTTTTGGAATTTGACTTAACACATGAACTCTATAATTCATTCAAACTCTAGTCCCTCTGGGTTTGACATCTAGATCTTAAATAGTCACTTTACTACTTGTACGACCGCATGCACTTGTGTACACTGAAGCGCGAACAAGTATTTGGCGTCGTTGCTGGGGACTGACATCTTTTGGTGAATTTTTTAGTTTGTGTGTAATTTTTAATTTTCTTAAGTATTGAAAATCTTGGTCTTATTCTATTTCACTGTAGGTAATAGAATTATCCTTGCAGCAGGCTGGCAAGAAATAGAAAACTAGTGGATCCATTGTTGGAGCCCGAACGAAAGTTGCATTTGTTAGGAGAGAGGCTCTTGAACGGAAATTGTTGCTGTTACAAAGAGAGGTTTGTGAATGACAAACACATCAACCAGTTGAGTAGGAAGTGTTCTTTCCATTGAAAATGGTAGCCGGACTAGTTTGTTATGTGGAAATCCCACTCACGACAAATGTGAGCTCCAGTATACGCAAACCGAAACTAGGAGGAAATTTTGAGCACAAATAGAATATGGTGCAGCTGCTGCACTCGAGTGGGCAATTTAAAAGCATGAGACATGAAGACCCACAGTAGCACCAATAGAACTTTCTTGAAATCAGTGACACTTTTGACCTCACCGGAGTGTCAACTGATTATGCCAGACTTAACCTCTTCCTATTTTCACTTTTGGGAGAGGCAAAGAGGTGGTTGAAGGCGGAGCCACCAACTTCCATCACATCTTGGGATGACATAGCAAGGAAGTTGCTCATTAGATTCTTTCCCTCCGGCAAGACTACGAAGTTGAGAAGAAAGATTCTAAGATTCAAGTAGAGACCAGAGGAAAATATATACTTAGCTTGGGAGAGATTCAAATTATTGCTGAGATATTGACCACATCATCAACAGTCTAATAAAGTGTTAGCCCACTCTACTATGGAGAGTCTAGACCCTCACACTAAAATCTTACAAAACTCCACATCAGGTGGGCAAGCACTTGAGAAGACCTATGACAAATTGTATACTCTATTGTGCAGGATTGCCTAAGGAAATCCAGAGTGGCATAGTGAATAATCTAGAGGGGTAGGCAAGAGAGTATCAAGGCTTATTGAGATTGGTAGTGTCAATACATTGGCAGCTCAGTTAGCTTCACTCCATCACCAGATGATGAATCAGCTCAACAAACTAAGTAAGACACAACCACATGAACAGGTTAATGTAGTTCAACTAGCTCGTAACTGGTGTGAGATATGTGGCAATAGCGGCCATGGTGCAGACTCATGCAGGGACAATATAGAGTCAATAAATTTTTTAGGTTATGTGAAGAGAGGTAATAAGAACTATAGAAACACCTACAATAAGAACTGGCAGAATCACCCGTATATCTCTTGGGGTGGTAATCAAATTCAAGGATACCAGCAGCCTTAGCAGAAGCATAATAGGCAGAATAGTGGCCAGTCTAACAACATCGAAGAGATGTTGCAAAAGATAATGGCTAATAAGTTCAAGATGGCAGCCGATCAGGCCAAGATGGCCTCAAACTTAAAGAATCAATAGCTGGCAACCCATAACTTGGAGAAGTAGATGGGTCAGTTGGTAGCTGCCCAGTATAATACACCTCAAGGTGGTTAACCCAATGACACTGACACAAACCTGAAGAAGTTCATGGCCACAAATCAGAGGAGTGGCAAGCAGATGGCTGACGCACCACAGAAGGAGAAGAAAAATGAGGTGCAGCTAGAGCTAGTTATACTAGGTCCATCAGCTGAGAGAGGAGATAATCTGAATGTTGCATCAGACAACACACAATCATCATTGCAGCCAGTACAGAGACCACTACCACCATTCTTGCAAAGGCTCAAAAAGACCAAGGAGGATGCATGCTTTAAGAAGTTCTTTGATATCTTCAAAGAACTTCAAATAAATTTTACACTAATTGATGTTTTGCAGGGAATGCCTAAGTACACAATATACTTAAAGGACGTGGTAGCCAAAAAAGTGAGGCGGTGGATGTCCAAATTGTGGTACTCACTGACGACTGTAGTTTTAGGTAACGAGTAAAATACCCAAAATCCTCAAAGACCCAGGGAGTTTCACCCTCCCTGTATGAATAGGTGAAACGGGCATGATGAGGGCCTTGTGCGATTTAGGGGCAGCGGTGACTTTGATGCCCCTATCTCTATTCAATTAACTTGGTTTTTAGAAACCAAGGCCCGCAAGAGTTATGCTGCAGCTGGCGGACAAGTCAACAGTGGCCCTAGAGGGGATTATTGAGGACGTTCTTATCAAAGTAGTTAAATTTAACATACTTGTTGATTTCATTATTTTGGATTTTAATGTTGATGACAAGGTAACCTAATGCTGGGACAGACATTCTTGGCCACTGTTAGAGCAATAATTGATGTGAGAGTTGGAACCCTGAAAATGAAGGTAAATGATGAGGAGAAGCTCTTTAAAGTATATCAGGAGATCAACCCACCCATACACTACAGAGATCTTTGCAAGATCAGTGTGGTGAAATATGCTAAGTGTGGGGTGGTGGATTCCATGGGTCCACTGTTGAAGGAAATCCTGAAAAGTAGCCCAAGTCTAATGGGAGAAATAAGTTGAAGAAGCTGATGGAGGTAAAGAGGGACAATGTGGAGGTTATTCCCTATGAATTAAAAAAAAGGAGATGGTTCCCGAAAGGGATAACTTGTTTGAGGATATCCTGAAAAGGATAGTTCACGTCGTACTACAACATAAAATCAGGCATTGCTTGGGAGGCAACCCGAGGGCACCACAGGTACAATTTCGTTTCATTTTGTTTTTTATTTTTGATTAATATCACTTTTGTTGTTGTTTGTGGTTAACTTAATCATAGGAAAAAAGGGATGTCTGAGTACCTTAAAAGTAGAAATTAAGGAACATGTAAGAGCATATGTGTTGGGTTAATGACCCATGTGATGAAAAATGGACAACACATGCTTCTAGCTAGGCCTAGAGGCCTCAAGAAGTATCTCTCACCTTTAGTTTTGATTTTAAATGATTCTTTGGGGACATAGCATAATCTAAGTGTGGGGTGAGGGGTAAATTTAAAAATTTTGTGATGTTGGTTTGCTGCTGAAGTGTTTCTTGGTGTGAAAATTATTTTCTTTAAAAGTTGGAGTTGAGCAATTTTACCCACCCTTTGAAATATTTTTTCCATTCTTTTTTGAAGGGGGACACTTTGAACCGAGAATAATTTTTTTTTTTGTTTGTACATAGTTGTTTAGACATAGTTAGGGACTTTTTCTGATGATGGATTGATGACGACCGTCTTGAGGGAAAAATAGTCAGTAGGTTTTTGAGTTTGAACCCTCAACTAATTGATTTATTGATGCTTTTGTTGAGTGTTTTATATGATTGTAAGATGCAAGTGGTTTTAATTGTGAAGTATGTTGAGAATAGTGTATCACTTTTTTTAATACATTCGGCTCTTCAAAAGTTACTCTACTACTTGTACAACTGCATGCACTTGCGTATGCCGAAGGGCGAACACTATTGATGCGGTGTCAACTAGATTGGGGTTGATTGAAATGTCTTAAACTCAATTCTTAGAATGGATAGCAATATATAATACTACACCCTCTTCTTAATAAACACAAAGGTGATTTTGCTTTTGATTTTCTCAAACTTCAAAGTCACAATCACAAATCAGCCACAAAGCTTGAGGAGAGATTAAGTTATCTCTAGCCTCGACCCTTTAATTGAGTGGAGATATGGGTCTTGACTATCTCTAGATCAATCCCACACACCTACACTACGAATTGTCACTATTGATTCCTCACCCAAATCTCACTTCTCCTTCTCAAGCAAAAGTAAGATAAGCAAGCTAAATGAATGTTTGCAATCATTAATTTTTTAATCAAAACTTAGAGAAAACAATAGATCCATGCTTACAAATTAAATCTAAGAACTAATCGTCAACCCCCAACCAAGTTTAAGCACCCATCATACACACACCCCTAACTAATAATTTATCTACTCATGAGTGAAGAAAGAAAAATTATACCCATGGAAAATTCTTCAATAATAATCATATTAAATAACAAATTATGCTTCCAAAATCAGCAACAATGGTGGTCTTTTCCCAAAGAAATTGAAGAAGAAGAAAAAGGAAATTGTACTCTCTATGTAATACCCATAAAGTGCCTAAGAGTACACCCGAATTTTAAAATGGAAGTTGGCTGAAAACTGGGAAAAATCCCTCAAGACAGATGATCCAACGGATCGTTGGTCCAACGAATGACCCGTGGGAAGCACTCATGGGAAGGATTAGGTTTGGTGAAAGTGGAAACAACGAGTGAAGTAACGACTCATTGTTGGACAAAACGAGTCATTATTTGGAGCCATGGTGGGTACTGGACCTCAGCTTAAGGGAAGGTAATTGCTCATCCCACAACCCGTCGTGAGAAGTAACAGGTCGTCGTCACCAATCATGGAATGGGAATAGCTATTGGATCACGGGAAATAATATAGGTCCCGTGATACGCTTTATAGCTTAAATTAGTCGTGTTGTCTAAGCTATTTGATACATTTTCATGTGATTTTATATAAAA
>JACEIK010015892.1:0-17168 GCA_018107945.1 Datura stramonium | reverse complement strand
CCTTTAACTGATATGAGGCCAAATTGGCATACTCCTCTCCAGTCATCCCCATAATTTGGGTGATCTTCATAATCTCCTCAATAAAATCATGTGAATCCTCGTCCACCTTCGATCCAAGGAACTCGAGAGTATTCATCCTCAGAAAGTCTAACCCTCACTACTGCTGCATTTTCATTTTGCAAGATATGTGCTACCGCCTGCTGGTTTACCTGGTCGGTCAAGGCATGTGCTAGCATCTGAATGGTTGCCTGAATTCAGCGTGGGCAGCCGGCATGGGCTGGTGGGGCTTGTTGGTGCCCGTCTCTATTTCCATCCTCGTGGTCATTTTTATTTCCATTTCTTCTGCTTTTAACTATGTGAGGAGGCATGATTCTGCAATCACGAATAGCACAAGTTAGAAGGATAGAGATAGATATTTCACCACATGACATAGATCATGAAAGAATGGAACATTTCCTAAACATCTCATAGCTTCTTCGTCATAAGTGTGGCGCGCTTCACACCCATGAAAATACTCTACATAACGCGACTTTCAGACACCCTAGGACACTTCAAAACCTATGAATCTGATACCAAGTTTGTCACGACCCGAACATAGGCCCAGATAAAGACACGATACAAGGAGCCCCGAGAGATTCCAAGTCGACCTATGACATGAACATAAATTTAACTCAATCAATAAATGAGGAAGACTGAACACAATAAACATAGCAGAAATGTAAACATAACATAACATCAGAACTAGAATTCACTTCATACATGACAAACTGATTACTACATACAGTCTGAAATCCACTAACGTATTTGATGGGGTGATGGGACAACACGCCCAACTAACCTAACAAGTCTGAACACTAAATGTACAAAGATAACTGATAATGCATGGTCCTTGGAAGATGAGGACTCACCACTGAAGCTGGATGCTAACTCTGAAAACTGGCTAATGACAGGGCTGAGTCTGAAGATCGGAACCTGTATCATGAAACGATACAACATAGAGTATGTGGTTAGTATATAGAATATACCGAGTATATAGGGTAAGTAAAATGGACAGTAAAAATACATAAGAGTGCATAAGAGTAGGATCACATGATCATAACATAAATGTCATAATGAAACATAAGGCTCAAGGTTTTCAAAACATTTGTAAATCATTTATAATCGTACTCACGAGAGAGAAGCTTTATTAAACATGACTTGAGCCAAAGTATGTAATCATAACCATACATCAATTTATGAGGAATAGTGGGAGATTCTTATAACCGACATACCCCATATAAGCACACATGGAGCCCGACCTATAAATCCCTAGTAAGGAGGGCGTTCGTACCTTTCCAAGGGTAGACCATGAAAGAAGTGTGATATCACAACAAAGGGCCCATTTGGGCAAAGGGACAATAACATGGAGGCCCCATTTTGGCTACATTGGTGCGTAATTCTGAGACTCGGGGAATGCTTGGACCTCGGGTCTACTCGATGTTAAACACTACTCCCAAAACATATATAGTGCTCATAGAATAATATATATGAGATTCATATGCTAGTTAAAATCATGATAATCATAAACATGCTTGAAATACGTGAAGTAGTCATGAAGGTAAGGCTCGTGAGTCAGCCATAATCATACATCATTAATCATGAGGTTCATGCATACTTGTAAAACATGTATATGCTTAATATCCATAAATTGATGATGAGCATTTGGGAGAAATCATATCATAATTCATAAATCATAAAGGGTTAATGAACATAAAATTCAAAATAGAATCATAACTTGATTTATCATGAAACATACATATTTGGGCATAGTTTTGTAGAAAATTTAAATCTAAATAATTATAAAATCTGCTCATGATTTGTAAAACATGAATTCATGCATAAGAGGGATTAACCCGTATATGGATCATAAGGAGTTCATAAGAATTGGGATAAAATCTCATAGAATTATCAATAGAATTTCATGAATTAGAGAGAGATTCGGCATGGGTGTGAACAAATTCATCCATTCATAACCCTATATACACAAGAGAATAAGATTCTACCACTTCCTTGATTGCCCAAAGAGAATTGAGAAGAACCCTTGAGAAGACCTAAGTTTGATCACCCTTGGAAAGCTCTATGTTTGCATGCATGAAGGAGGATGGATTTGAATGAGTTAAACCCTCTTAAAACACCCCATTCTGAGCTTACAATGACGTAGTAGGGGACTTAGGGGCCTGTAAATTATGGTTTTGACCTTACTAAATTCGCAGAAATTTAGCCACTGCTCGATCCGACGACCCACACAACGAGTCATCCTTTCTCCCATGACTCATCACTTCGCTTGTTGTCTCACCCCTAATGCATGCCTCAGGTCTCCTACAAAAACCAGACAGGATAATTCGTTCAAAACTCCAATGACTTGTGATTACCAGTCATTGTCACCACTGTCTCTATCCTGGAAATACTCCCAACGGGCGCATACAACGACCTGTTGTTACCAACAACTAGTCATCCCAAGACCCATCACTTCCTCTCTTATCAAGACCAGCCTCACCACGACTCCCATCCAATGGGTCATTCTGAGACCCGTTATTCCCTAGTACAAATCTGCAACCTCTCAGTACAGGCACTTATAACGACCGGTTCTTTCTTCTAACGACCCGTACCACAGGTCGTCTGAGGGGAAATTTCATATTTTTTTGCTGATTTTCCTTTCCACATCCCGGTTTTAGTCCTAGGAACTTCTGGGGCATTACAGGAAAGTAGTAATTCATGTGATTTATGGAGTGTATAGGGTGTGTGAAGCCTTTAACCAGGCATGAAAGTGCCCGAGAGTTGGAAATAATGGAAGTATGATATTTCAAAAAAAAAAAAAACTATGCAGTATTGTAAGTGACATACGAACCATAAATAGATTCAATGGACCATATGTCACTACACAAAGGAATCCCTATTTCTTAAATCACTATTTAATAGTTACGGTTCAACTTATGGACCATAGATGGAATTTATGGGCCATGCTTCATGTCACAGATGAAACATCAGAGGATGAGAAAAGGTCAAATTCAATAAAAGGTCTAACTTACGAATAATTTATGGATTCTATGGACCATACCTAACACCATATATGAAACTTCAAAGAGGAGTAAAAATATCGATCGACAGAAAGTCCAATATATGGACCATATATGAATTCTATAGATTGTACCAGGTAGCATAGATGGGACCATTGATTTTTGGGTTGGAATTATAGCCCCACTTATGGACCGTAAGTCAATTTTATAGTACCATTACCCAGGCCCTGCATAATTTTTCCAATGAAACTTTTACAAATATGCAAGCTCTGAATTTTCTCTCCTTTTTTCACTTTCCTTTAACCTAATTTAGTACTACTCTATTTTCCAAGTCCCCTGTATCAAGGTAAGCATATTCTAATTCCTCCCATGTGATTTAATGATGTTTTCTGATAGTATATGTAAAGATCATCTTTTACCTTCTTAGAGTTTCAAGGAAAATCTCACCCCAAGGAAATAGGAAAAACTTTAAGCGTTTTTCATTAACACTGCAGTGTTTTTCCAATTGTTTAACTGCATTGAAGGTATGTAAGGCTCACTCCTTGACCCATGAAAGTCCATGCAAAACCCTCCTTCTTGAGTAGTTAGGGTTAAGTTTAAGTATGATTCATCTATGATCATTCGTATAAATTCCATGAGTCTTATATATGTATACTTTTATGTTGTTTATTGTATATTCCATTAGTTCCATGAATCTCTAATGACTTGTTCAATCATTATTGAATCGTCAATAATACGAGCATAAGATTAAAATTTTATTCGTATGAGGTTTTATTTTCCAAATAACCGGTGTAAATGGCAATCGAATATCGAAGTGAGATGGAGTAAAAATAAAATAGGTCTAGTTAGACTAGTTCCATTGTTGCAGCTAGTTGGCGACTATAGTGAGTTCACTACAATGAAAGACGCAAATGAGAATTCTGTGTTTAAGTTTATTTTAGGGGTTAACTCCTATTCTATGAAGGTGTTCTCCTAAAAATGCCTCCAGGGTAAATTTCAAGGTATTTCATTCAAGAACGGAGAGGTATAGCCCTCTAAGAACAATATTCCACCATCCTCCTTACTAATCCTCCATCATGAATTCTGGATTGATGGCAAGGAACAAAGTTTTGCCAGTCTCATGGTAGAAGGTTGGAGTCGAGGTAGGTTATGATTTACATTGAGTTTAGACATTGATTAGTAAATCATATATACTTATAAAATTAACAAGGGGGACATGAATAGGCCTTCATGCGTGGTATTCAATTGGATGTCACTTTGAATAATGTAGGACAATATGCATAAGTATTGTGTAGCATGTTATTGTCGATGCATGAATAATAATTTGGATAAGATTAACATAATGATTGGCCTAAAATGAACTAGAAGAGCATGAGTACTAGTGTTTGTTTGGTAATAAAATATTTATTAACTAAAGAAAACGTATCTTGGTTAGAGAAATTGTTTTATTATTTGTAAAACTTCTAATGAGATAATGCTTATGAAAGAGTAGATAAGTATGCGTGAGTGCGTTTCACCCCTAAATAGAAATTGGTATTTCGAGTGTGAGGCCGCCTATTGAGTATTGGTGTTGCATTGTTTGCATCCTTAAATAACCATGCTTGTGTGAATATACTATTAAATTATTGAAGCCTGTTTTGATATAACTTATGATTGTGGTGCACTCTTGTGATATTTAATATGTACTTGTCATTAGTATCTTGTTTGATAACTAAATAGAGAATATAATTGAGATATGTTGATGATAATTGAGGAATACCACCATACTTTGATGGATGAGTGGTCAATGTTTGATATGATCATACAAACGAGCGGTTACATGTTGGATGAGTGGCTTGTGTCCGATGTGAGTTATGGACGAGCAGTTACATGATTGATGAGTGGCTCAAGTGTGATGGGAGTTTACCAACAAGAGATTATATAATAATATGAGTGACTCGAGTCCGATGTGAGCTTACGAATAAGTAGTTAAATGATAAATAAGTGGCTCAAGTTCAACATGAGTTTACAAGTGAACAGTTATATAATGATATGAGTGGCTCGAGTTTGATGTGAGCTTATAGATGAGTAGTTGTATGGGTGCGGGTATCACGCCGGTATGGTACATGGTGTCATGCCCCCAGATTAGGGCCTAGAAGAGACTGGAACCTGGCATCATTACTGGCCCAAGCATATCGTTGCAACTAGAATGAAACTGCAAGCTGCCAACGAACAGAAAATAAACATATATTCATATATCTAGAATTCAGATGATGGCATTTAGTGGAAACTAAACCTTCCAAAAATAATAGCTTTCCAAACCATAAAGGACTATTCACAAGCCATCAAAGACTAAAAAGAAATAAATATATCAACTATCTATCTTTCTATGACGCCTCTACTACTGGAAGAAAATAGATTTGGCTGGAACAAGACCCCCATCCTGACCCCTATCAACTGGACAAGATGGATCAATGCCAACCCTTAAAGTAGAAGGGGCTCATCAAAAAGCTGAACTGGGTTGGCCTACTGAGTGGCTCATTCGTAGGTATCTGAACCTGAGGTTATGTTATAAAATAATACAGCGCTCCCAACAAGAAGGGGGAAGTAGTACATGGGATCATACTGTATGTAAGATGATAAAAGCGATTGAACAGAAACCAACTCGAAAGGAAGAATAGAGCGTGTGAAATCATGGGTGATGTGCATAAAAATATCATAGAAGAGTTAAAATCATGAAATAGGCAATTCGCCTTTCAATTGAAACCCTCTTTAATAACATTCCTTAAAATAATTTTCAACTATAAACAACATTTTAAGTCCAAACAACTAAAATGACCATGGAATCTTATGGAGTAACCAACTTAGTACACGATCCTTGCATGACGTCTGGGCCATTGGGCTTGACTGACTAACTGTACCAACTACCTTGACTGGTAGAAAACCTGAACTGACTAGCTAAAAATTTATTTATATCATCCCATTAACTTTTGGGGGGTATACTGAAACGCCCAGGATCAGTCACGCTTATCCTATGTCAGCAAACATTGTTTCTGGCATGTGCCGTTGGACATACTCATGCCATCTCGGTCAACCACTTATTCCATTTTTGAAAACATTAAAATCATTATAGCCCTCTTGAATCTTATTAATATAATATTGAAGCACTAGCCTAAGTCACAACCCGAGCTGGGACCCCGAATCGAGACACGGGATCTAAAACCACAAATGACTCCAAGTTAAACCATGGCATGGGCGTAGAAACCCAAGAGCATAAATTAAAGCATAAAAGCTTAAAACTTAAACATGAATAAGCAAAACTATATAGCACAAAAATAAAGGTAAGAGTGACGTATATCAACAGCTGAGTCAACCAATACATGATTGTCTAAAAAGCCTCTAGTCATAGATGGACTGATGGGACAACTTCCCCAACTAATCCGCTAAGTCTGAAACAGAAATAACATAACAAAACATAACTAAAAGAATGTCCTCAGAAAATGTGGATTCACCAACACAGGGCTAAACTGGACTTATATAGGAGCAGGGCTGATAATGCTCAAACTCGCACTCCTGATAAAGTATGAAGCAGACGTTTTCAATAAAGAATCCAATAAAGGTTTGGGTCGATCCCACAGGGAATATGGTCAAGATAGAAAATAAAGCTAGTATTTATGCGTTTAAGTGTGTTATCTCCAAAAAGGGGGGGTTTTATCAAAGAAATTATATGACAAGATTGAGAATTGATTATTGTTTAACAATATTATGCAATTAAATAGGGTAAGTGTTCCCTATGGGTTCATAACTGCTTCGGGTTTTACATTTGTGATCTATCTCAATGCTTACTTTTAGAACTTGATAACTAGGGTTCATCAAAATGACTTGTTCGTCCCTATTGGATGACTATACTCAATAATCGGGTGAGGTCTCATGAGCATTTTTACTTCAACCATTATCAATTTGTCCCAAATTAACTATCCTACAACCGCAGCTCAAGTCATACAATGACCCATAAATATCAAGGCTTTGTTGTAATTCTCTTTTCTTAATCTATACATCTCTAGGTTCAAGCAAGTAAAGAATTCGATAAAGTTCCTACGTTGTGCTCTGTTAAGAAACATTAAAGATGAAAATAATACAATACAAGTGTTTAGCATTGGTTTAGAATCACATTGTGTAACCCTAGTTTGTTAATTCACCATGGTTCATACCACCCTTGTTGTGGAAGTTTTAGCCTATCATGATTGTAAGATAATTATCAGTATTCATAGAAAAACACATAATTCTAATACTTACAGAGATGATTAGAATAAAACCCACTTGATTATTGCAAGAATTTATGAAGATTTATTCAAGAACAACGAAGAAAATCAAAGTAAGAAAATCTTCAAGACTTGAATAGAAAGATAACAACAATTTTCCTCAATGTGTTTCATGTGTTTTTCAACTTCTCTCTAATGAAAATAACCTAAAAAGTATTTATAAAAATATTTAGAACCTTTTGCTAAGTAAATAGGTAAATTTATGAAACTATCGCTGACTTCACCGACGACCCATAACAAGATTGTACGGGTCGTACCTTGACGCATACGTTGGCTAGTATCTGCTAAATCTGGATAAGTGTTGTGAACTGGTATGGCTCATACCATGAACCTAGTTCTATGACCCGTGAGTCCTTCTCGTACCTTGAGACCTTTCATTCTTAACTTCTTCTGAACTTTTCCACGGCTCCTTGGTACGTGTCTTAAGTAGATCTCACGATTTGTTGCTGCTACCCATACTAGCACACTTAGCCTGTGCGGTATCTTCTAGAGTTTTCTTATGACTGTTATGGTACGACTCGTACCATGAGCCATAAGTTGTCTTTGCCTCAGCACTTTTGGCCTGGGCTTTTCCATGACTCTCAGTACGGCTCGTACCAGGATGGTATGACTCGTACTTAGGTTCGTACTTAGCCACTTTTCTGTAATTTTCTCCATCTTTTTCACAATTCAACTTCATCATCTATTTTACCTAAAAACAAAGTTAAAGTGCCTCATATCCATATAAACACACCTAAGTCCATGCTTATTTTTCAGTTTTAAGTGTTGAAAGTGTTGTAAACTCACAGCATATCAACACCCTCAACTTAAGAAATTTCATGTCCTTAGGCAAAGAAAACAAAACTAAAAACGACGCTTAACTAGAAAGTAAACTTAGAATACCCACAGTCAACACAACAAAATTTGCACTATGAACAACAATTAACTATTGGCCCCTTTTCTATTCAAACTAAGTCATCTATGCACACATGTAACCACAAACAATGACATACAGAGTTCAAGATATGGCATCCAACTATTAGCAGAGAATTGAGCTATCACCAATGCTATTCACACAGACAATTTGGTAAAATACAACACAAACCAAGTACTCTCATAGAAAATGAAGTCTCCAACACACACAAATATATAAAAATATGAAACTTGGGACTAAACAAATGAGACTCACGCTCTCACAAAGAATTTTCAAATACTGCACATCAGGTACCATAAGCTTGCATTTATTTTCTCTATTTTGGCTCTTTAGATAGTTAGGCTAGGATCACTATAGGACTTTGTTCAGCTTGTAATTAGGCTTCAAGTTGGGTATGGTAGATATGGAATTTAATGACTAAACCCTCCTTGGCACTATATACTCGTGGCTTCACTTACCCCATTACTTTTGCAACTTTTCCCCCCCTTTCTCTGTTTAAATGCAATGTATGGGTGTGGCGTGTTTTTCTCATCTTTTTCTCTTTTATTTTATTTTCTTTTAATTTTACTCTCTCAGCTCTTTTTCTTTCTTTTCTTTTCACACCACACCTCACCCTTCTCTAACTTTTTCTTTTCTTTTCTTTCTTTTCCACCTCTCCACAGTCTATGCACCCCTACTATAAGCACCCTCAACTTAGAAATTTTTTCTGAGTTGAGGTTCACAATATCCAAGGAGGGACCAGGGCCAAAACAGGTTCATAATATATAATGGGAAAGATGAAGGGTTAATCAAAGAAAAATGGTCAATATTAGGATCAAAATCGGGATTAAGGGATTAATTTTTATTTAGTAGGGAAATTTAAGCTAAAGTGGCTAAAATCAAAAATGGCCTATGATCATTTCCTAACCAACTATCCTAAAACCTATGTAAAGACCAACTAGGCAAGTCCTAGATCCTCAAAACAGTATTGAACAAAGTATGAATACTCCCTCACTCATGGTACCGGTTTGCATTGAATATCCTATCCAGTTCATGCATGACTATGCTACAACTACACATGCTAATAACATAAATGCCATATAAAGATCCACAAAAGTCATGCAATTGCAATTAACTACACAGCTAACATAAAAATTTTTTTTAAACATGGTCAATTGTTTTTCAAAAAAATCAAACTAAGGGATTTATTTGTTGTAAAGTAATCCTAAGCTACTATTAAACAAATAACAAAAACAACCTAAACATGTCGATTCTACTAGATTGCATGTCCGTGGGAAAAGAAAAACCCTCGGATGAGCAAGATACCCAAAAAATACAAGTACACCCCCCTTTTGAAAAATATGCTTCATCCCCAAAGTATCAACTGTAAGAATAGGGGAAAGGGACATACCTGTGGTGCACTAAGTGCTCCTGTCATCCTGCGGAAGCGGTACCTCCGCTACAATAGTGACTCTAGTGGTGGCCAGCGCACTCAATAGGATGTTAATTGGGGATTGGTTCACCCCTCTATAGTAGTAATCGCCTCAGTGATCTCAGTCTCCAATCTTGCTGAATATGGCCTCCCCAAAGGGTCCTCGCCACTCACAAGCACTCTCTAGGCATTATTGTAGCTCCCCGCTCCTTTAGTTCACTCTTGCAACTCTGACATGTGCATCACGAGTTTGCAGGCTCTCCAATCTTGTCCACTTTCCCTCCTTCTTCTCCCTCTTTTTCCTTTTCTTTGAGGGCTCGTGACCAACCTCCTTCGAGACCCTTTTCTTACCCTTTCCTCCACTAGCCACAGACGGGACCCAATATGCCTCCAAATATAGCTCCTCATCGAGCTCCACATCTAAGTCTAGAAGAGTGAGGGCTGCTAGAATCGCCAGTTTTCTAGACGACAACTCGGTCACTTTGCTCTGAAGAGCCCCCAACTCCTCTTTAAGGCTGCATGTGTCTGGCTACTCAGCTAGGGGCTCATTGAATCGACATTAGAAGATATCTATCTGTCCATGCAACACCCTCACGGCCTTCTAAATCTCCGCCTTCACCCAAGGCTTGACGTTCTCAATCATAGATTGAACCTTTCTCTCGGTCACTGTTAGCCTTTTAGCCATCTTCTGGAGGAACGAGACCAATATATATCCAGATGGGGTCTGGTTAGAAGGGCAGATGAAGTACTAGGAGCTGCTTTTGTGTGGCTGGCTTCTATAGTCGGCATCTTATCCTCCTTCACTATGGTGGGGGCATTTATATGCTCGCCCCCCGATACTGGTGGTATTTGTATTGTGGTAGGAAGTCTAACCCGGCTCACTGGGTTTATCTCATCCCAAATCAAACCTATATTTTTCTGTCCTCTAGCCTCTAATCGTAGTATCGACCTTTATCATCGCCTGAAGTCCCGCCTCTACGCATAATTTGAAGACGATACTCGAGAATAGAATAGTCGTGCTCAATCCCAAAGCCAGGTCTCGAATCTCCTCTACAATGACCCTCAAAATATTAATGGCATATATTGACATGATACATGCACCAAGACTACTCTATCTGCACTTACGGTGTTTTCATTAACTATTGGTGCCAATCGGTGGTGGACTAGTGTCCAGCAGGCCTTCTCTATGAAGTTCAGCGAGGCTTTGGTGACCTGCTTTCCACTAGCACCAAATGCACATCCTCCTTGTCATCTTCTATAACCCCAGCTAGCCATTTAATCTGGGTCTGCCTCTCCTCATAACCTAGCTGTTTTATCCTTTTCAAGGAATCCATTCTACAATCAAACTCAGTTGTCATGTATGGGGCTCTAAATTGTGGCCCATAGAGTACCTAGGAAATAGTACGCTCGGAGATATCAACCGTGCAAACTCTCACTACCATGCTCTCGAGCTTGGGATGTTCTCTCAATTACTGCCCATCTTTTGCATTTTGCTCCATCGTGGCCAAATAATTGGCATAGAACTCTCGAACCATTGCAGGAATGTACTTCTCTAGAGTTCTAGCCATCTAGTTGAATCCATAGAAACTAAATATCCGCTTTATTTCCTTTACCTCATTTATGGCAATGGTGAGGATCTTTGGTTCTTCCTGTATGCTCCACCTCGGATGGTTCTTCTAGGTGAGCAAGACCCTGCTCGTATATCTCCTGAAAACTAGGTACTCTCCACCTAATATGGTTTTCCTGAGGCAGAGTTTGGTCACCTTCTTCCTCTGTGGCCTCATTTCCTTCACCGTCAGATTGGGCCTCCTCGGATCCTTCTTCCTCATTAGAGCCACTCCCGGACACTTGAACTTATTCTTCTACTCCCTCTTCAGATTGGGGAGTAGTGCCGGAGTAGCAGAAGTAGCTTCGGCTTGTACCTCGGCTTGAGCCCTAGTGGTCCATGGCTCATTAGTGTCAGAAGTCTCAACTTGGTACTCTTCCACTGAACCATTAGGGGAGCTGCCTGCTTGATCAGAGTCAGAGGGCTCATCTCTTAGTTCCCTCCTTGCAGCAATCTCAGCTCTAGTGATGTTGGGCATATTTACATGACCAAGTGCTATTTTATAACTTAGTTTAGTCATGTTTGTCAATTTAACTAATTACATTCTCATGTGATTTTGATCATTCAAGTGCATGAACTAACCAATGTGATTATCATTTATTTGCAGGTGAAATATGCTTAGGAGGGGCTAAAATATGATGGTTAGTGCACATGAAGGAAGCTTGAAAACAAGTGCAACGATGATGGAGGAAGTTTCAAGGGAGAGGGGTTGCCTAGGCCACCAGCATGCCACACTAGGCCATAGGCACGCCCAGTGTCGTGCTACCCCGTGCGTGCGCGAGCATGACAATGTCGACCAGTGCATCTACGCATTGGCGCCATGCACTCTAGGCCATGCTCCTCACTAAAGGCCATGTCACACCAGGTTCTGCGCGTGATAGGAAGCCTGCCACGCCGGGAAACTCACAATGCCTTCGCACAGGACAAGCCGATGCCAGCAAACTAGTAGGCATGCGTGACTAGCCCGTGTCGTTACTTCCCTGATGGACAACATGGTAGGGAGATAGTCCCTCCTTGGCCAATTTTTGTAAAAATTCAACTTACTATAAATTAACAACTTAGCTCCTAATTTAATTATCACGTATTTTGTTTGGGAAAGAAGAGAGGAGTGAAGGGAGAAACGAGGAAATTCACCTAGGGTTCGAATTCTTTACTTCTCTTTTGTTCATTCTTATGAGTACTTTAATTCAAACATGTTTTTGAATCATTGTATTAACATGAGTGGCTAAAACCCTTTTTCTAAGGTTGAGGCCATATGACATGATTGTATTTGCATGAATTCATCTTTAGTTCGAGTTTTCGTTATTGTTTTGTCTTGCAATTCTTGTTAATTATCATTTTAATGCTTGATCACCATTGAAATGAACTTGTTAAGATTAGGAAAAATCTCAAAAGAACAACCCTAGGTTAAAACTATGAATGTAGGGAGCAAGTTCTTGTCTCAAGATATGGTTCATGGTTAGGATAGGAATTATACCTAATTCTCCTTGCTTGGTTAATTAAATGGAAAGATAGCTAGACACTTAGGATTGAATTATCACATCACCACTTTCAGACGTAGTTGTGAAGTTAATTCTAGGTTAAATTATTAGAGGTATGAAAGTCCATAATCAAGGGCGTAAACCCCATAAACCACATCCACATTGTTAAATGCTCAAGAATTAGGACGTCACATCCCCGCTCAATGATGTAGGTGTGAGAATAGTTTATTGTGTTTAGAGTCTCGAACGATCATGAATATTGCATGTTAACTCAATAAGACAATAAATAATGTTTTCAATACTTAAATCAATGTGAAAATCGGCACTACATGATTGTTAGTCCTTTACTCTAGATGCTTCTTCTCCTTGTTTCCGAATTAGTTATGATCACCCATGGATTTAGATAAAATATTAAAAATCTCTAAAACCAACACTTGTGAAAATTTATTTATCACCTGAACTTGATTATTCACTAAAAAATAGTTCAGTCCCTATGGGTTCGACATCCAGCTCTTCAGAGTCACTATATTACTTATACGATCGTCTACGCTTGCACGTGCACTGGGGCGCAACAAGTTTTTGGTATAGCCTAGTTGTCTTAGGGATTCTTCTTTGATATCCTTTTTAGAGTCATTGTACCAATGGAGAAAAAGGTTAGTCTGTATGTTCTGAGAAAAACAAAGCAAGAAAAATACCCTTTGAAGTGTTCCATGAGTCTATAGTACGGGTCGTACCCTGGATATACCACTCGTACTAAGACTCATAGTTCATGAGAGCCTGTCAAGACTCCTAGTTACGACTCATACTATGATGGTACAGTTTGTACTAAGAGTCATATTGAGGGGTTCCCGAAACTATGTTCTTCTATATTTTTCTACGACTCGTGTTACGAATCGTGATTTGTTTCTAGGAGTCATAGTAAGGATTATATCGTTTCTTTTGATCTTTGACCCTTTCAGATTTGTTGTACGAATGGATGGTATGACTCATAGTAGGATACTACAAGTCATGTCAGGTTTCATACCATCAGTTTTAGTCACAAATGGCTTAGGACAGTCCCAAAGAGCCCTCCTACAATTCTTATTATGAAACCGCGAGTTGTAAGAAGACTTGTGAAGCCTCTCCCGGCCTTGGTTAGTTCAGTTATTTAGGAAAATTATATTTTTGACCTGATTACTCAGAGTTCCCCATTTTATTCTATCAACGTCCATTATTTACATCTACCCAGTGCACCCCAACAAATAGAAAACCCCGTAACTCCTTTTTAGCAATCAAGTTTACTGTTTTGCATTTCAAATTCCTACCCATTCAATGGAATCACTCAACCTAATTATCATCTTCCTCAACCCATTTTCGGTCAATTTTGGGGAATCACTGAGTTCTATCAGTTCATACAACGCAAGCTTGATGTAGATGGAACATGTTTACTTACTTGAATCAAAGGTTTGCTCGCCTTCTTTCTTGTTTCAATGATTATGGTAGGAATTATGACTGTGCAGATGTAATTTTTCACAAATTCAAGCTTGAATTACTTGGGATATTGAGTTACACATGTGAGAATTATGGGTGAGAGTCATGGGTGCAAAGTGTATATTCGTGTGGGAGTTAAGGTTTGATGGGTTTGGATTTAAAAATGTTAGGGTGTAATTTTGGGAATTTGGGCCGGGTCAAGTTAATTAATTTAGCCTGTCACGACTCGTACCATGAGTCATAGGTTGGACCTATGGCTCGTCCCTAGGACTCATAGCATAAGACTTAGGAAACTTACCTAAGGACCTACGAATGCATGTTACGACTCGTACCGCGAAGATATGATTTGTACATTGCCTCGTAAGTCAATGTATGTGAAAATCTGCACTTAGCGCAATTAATCTTTATAGTGAATAGTACTACTCGTACAATCAGGATACAAGTTGTAATGACCAACCGTAACATGAATTCTGACTTTTTCTTTTTACCACGACTGGTACTATGGCCCATAAAAAGCTCTTACGAGTCATACTGAGAATTGTAGTACAGGTCTGGTGTGCAATTTTTCTCCCATCAATTTTTCTTTCACTTGCACACTAACACACCAAAGGTTAAGATACTTAGGTTGCATCCTAAGAAGTTCCTAATTTAACATCGCGGCACGATGCAGGTGGTCTGGTTACTCTGACTTCACTAAACCACCTCATGGGTTGCCTCCTAAGAAGTGCCTAATTCAACGTCGCAGCATGATGCAGGTCTCTTAACTACTCAAAATTCATCAAGAAACTCAGAATCATCATCGATTGTTGAGACAACCCTGAACTCATTGGGCTTTTTTATTGACCGGCAGACGTTAAAAGTGACCTCCTCTTTATTTAGAATGAATTTTAATTGGCCAGCTACAACATCCACCAAGGCTCTCCTAGTGGCCAGGAATGGTAGCCCCAAGATAATGGGGACCTCAAAATCAACCTGGCAATCTAGGATCACGAGGTCCACTGGGAAGATGAAACGGTCCACCTTGACAAACATACCCACTAAGATCCCCACTAGCTTTTTGATTGTGCGGTTTGCCATTAATAGCCGCATTGACGTCGGTGTGGGGGCTCCCAAGCCCAACTGATTGAATATATCTAATGGCATCAAGTTTATTCTTGCTCCTAAGTCACAAAGTGCCTCCGCAAACTCAAAATCACCCATCATACAAGGAATGGTGAAGGCACATGGATCCTCCTTCTTTTGAGAAAGGACCCCTGAAGCTATGCTCATGGACCTCTTCTTGGTCACAAGGTCCTTCATGAACTTGGCATATCCAGGCATATGTTCACAAATAACTATTTATGCATACAGAGAAATTTTTGAAACTTACCATTTTCTGCCTTTTTCTTCATCCTTTGAGGGAATGGTGGCGGTGGTCGAGGGATAGACTTATAAATTTTCGTGACCTCTTGCTTTTTACCATTATCAACTTCGTACTCCTTTGCATCAAATTGAGTCTCTGTAAACTCATCTTCACCCATGAGCTAAAGCTCAGCAACCTCATCTTCCTCACCAAGCTCAATATCCTTTCGTATTTCCATCTCAACTACAACTGGCAGAGGGGGATCAACTATGGTCTTTCCACTCCTAGTCATCACAGCTATACAGTGACTATCTTTCTTTGGATTTTGCACTGTGTTTCTAGGAAGTGTTCCCTTCTACCTTTGGTTTAGGGAGACCAACATATGACCAAGCTGCTGCTCAATTTGTTTGATCACTGTGACATGCGATTCAACTTTTTGGTTCATACCCGATATATTCCCCCAAGATCTCCCTAAGACTATCATCGGTGGACTTTACCTACTTGAGCGTTTTAGCCATCATGTTCTCCAATCATGAGGTTCTAATCTCACCCTCACGTGCATTAGGAGGAACATACAAACCTATGAGATCGTTGTGATATCCATTGTTCTTTCTCCATTCTCACTCTCGCTCACGACCTCGGCTTATATCCCTATACCAATTTCATTTGTAGTTTCCCGATACTAGTTCCGACCTTGATTTTTGAAACCTTGGAGCCTAGTGTCCTATCAAGACCCTTGGGCATTGGCCCGAAAACCCGCCACCTGGTTGTCAAAGAATTTTGTCTCCTCCTCGAAATCTGAATGCTCCTGCCCCTAAGCTCCCACTGCATTTACTTTTCTAGCACCAGTGCCTATGATATTCTTCATGAGAAGGTCTAATGATGTCCACATATGAACTAGCTCCTGATCACGGATTCCTCTTTTCCGTATTGATCCATAGATATACCAACAACATACATACCTACAATTGCTTCCGCTTCCCTGGTGTGCCAGGCCTTGTTCGTCTTTGTCACTCTGTGAAAAATAATAGTAGCTTTGTCCATGTGTGACTCATCAATGCTCCTCCACCACGGTATTTGCTACATATTTTGTGTTGTTATTTAAGGACTTATAAAATATTTCCAACAAACTGTCATTTAGAATTTTATGGTTTGGGCACTTGGTCAGCTTCTTCTTAAATCTCAACCATGTTTCATGCAATGCCTTAGTCTTCAATTGTCAGAAGTTATAAATTTTATCCTTCAACTGCAGCATCCTGGAGGGTGGGAAGAACCTTTCTATGAAAGCTTGTTTAAGCTCCCTCCAGTTGGTGATGGAATCATGGGAAACTCCGATAACAATAAACTGGCCTCTCTAGAGAGGGAGAATGAGAAGAGTCTAGTGATATCAAACTTCACCCCAGCAGGCAAAGGTGGTGGTACGATGGCTCTAGCTAACCCAACTTCATCAATATCTGGGTCATCCTCATCATAGAACTGAGGAGCATAACTGTCACGCCCCGCCCTGGGGGGTATGACTGGCACCTGGTGCCCTAGTAGGACCTGGACTACTATCTGGTGGGCCTAGACACATCTGGTGCCTGGCTAG
>JACEIK010015890.1:0-17173 GCA_018107945.1 Datura stramonium | reverse complement strand
AACGAAATGAAGGAAGTGTAGTGTAGGAAAGGATGTAGGCGTTTCTTTGTCAACCAAAAGTTTTTCTTATTTTCCTTTTCATATCTACCTTGAAGATTAACCCTAGTTAGCCCATTGAGCCTTTAGCCTTTATAAATTTTTCTTTTCTGGTTTTTCTTTTGTCGAACAGGGTGTGAACCAAGTTAACCCCTTCTTTTCATGGTCCTTAAACAAAATTCGAAGCTCTTAAGCGCTCAGGAAAATGTATAATTTTCCCATTGTGTCAAGGAGTGAAATGATAAAAGAAAAGGAAGGGAGAAAAAAAAAAGAAAAGTGATGAAAAAGAAAAGAAAGAAAGAAACAAGAGTCGAGGGTGAAATGGCCAGATTTGAAGGGAAGAAAGTTGTTTAAATCAATTTTCTCTTCGTTAGTCTGATGTGTTAAAGACACGGGTGATAAATATAAAGATAAACTTCAAGAGAAGGAGGAGGAAGGAAGAAAATATTTCTAGATCAAGGAGGAAATGATAAAAGAAAAGGAAGGGAGAAAAAAAGTGATGAAAAAGAAAGAAAGAAAGAAAAAAAGACGAGGGTGAAATGGCCAGACTAAGAAAGTTGTTTATCTCAATTTTCTCTTCGTTAGTCTGATGTGTTAAAGACATGGGTGATAAATATAAAGATAAACTTCAAGAGAAGGAGGAGGAAGGAAGATAATATTTCTAGAATTTGATGGGATGTATTAAAAAGCGGTTAAGGAAGCTAGTTACTATTATTGGTTAGCCCAGTATATACTAGTTCCGTAGCTTACATTACAACCCGCTAAGTCCTACGTGATCCTACATCACGCATCCTTATATTAGTGGAGTAATACACTAGAGGCAAGTTTATGGGTCATGACACAATGCATGTGAATTCGTTTGGGAGAGTGAGCGAAATTGTGCGTATATATACCCCGACATGAATTTCCTTAGAGTTCATGTGACTAAAACAGGGGAATCTCTCTTATTGTTGTGAGGGCACATGTTTGATGATAGAATAAATTCGCGGTCGGATATCTTGGTCAGCTAATATGCATGAGTTTGCTTATCGAGCCATTCCTGTGCTAGGAGGTCTTGATTTATTGGCGTCGTTGTAATGATGATACTATGCATGTTTTTCTTGATGATTTGTTGTGAACATAATCGGTATAACCGTAGCTCGGATTGTCGAGCCAAAGTAGCCATAAGCTGACATCAGTTTCATGAGGTGTATAAGTATTGTTCGAGGAAGAACAAGATTTTAAGTGTGGGGTAGGTGATAAGGGGCATATTTATATGCCAAATCGTCACTCAAATGTATAGCTTTTGCTTTGTTTATCCAATAATTTTTGTACATTCTCATGTAAATTGTGCGGAAGTGTGATTTTATACTAACCAATATGATTAGCGTTGTTTTGTAGGAAAACATGCTTTGATGGAGAAAAATGACATTTGGGAGAAATCAAGATGAACTCGGGAACGAGCAAGGAAGCGGTTGGATGGCAGGAACACAAGGGCTCCGCGATGGAGCCGTGACACGCTGCCATCGCTGAATGCAATCTGCCTGGGAAATAAAAGGGGGTAATTCCAAGTGGAGGGTCCGCGATCAGGCCATGCCACGTTGGGATTTACTCCCAGACTTTGCAATTCTAGAGAGGGTCCGCGATTGCACCGTGGCACGCTGGCCATGATCCGCGATGCATGCCGTGCCACGTTGGAAGCAATTACCTGGGCGGACACCCGAGAGCCTCCGCTGTCACATCCGTGTCACGAGGTAGTGCTCCGCGCGATGCACTCCGTGACCACGCTGTTGTTGACTCAAAAAATTATCCCTAGTATAGAATAGAACACTTAGGTTCATTTTTAATAATTTGACTTGGTGGAGCAAGAACGTGGGTTATGGGCAGTTTTGAGGACGAAAATTCTTAGGGTTTTCTCTATCCCTTTCTTCTTTCTTTTCAATTGTTTGCATGATTTCCATTCATTTAACGATGTTCAATCCACAAATGAGTGGCTAATTCTCTTCTTGCTGAGGTTATGAATTGTTGTATTGAAATGTAATTGTTGAATTGCTGGTTTATTTTATCTTTTCTTCCATGGTTGTTCTATTTACCTTGTTCTTACTACGTTAATATCCGGCCAATGTTAATGTAAACTAAAAAGTCCCTGCTCACCCCGAGAGGGCAAGAAATTGGAAAGTTGTGAATTAATAGATATGATCTTTTCTTGGTTTGGGAAAATTGGGAATTGGATTTACCTTCAGAATAGAAATATACTTGAAAGTCGTATTAGTCATGTGTGGAATCGGTTTTGTATAGCTAGAACTTGAATTTCTTCTTATCAATAAAATGTAGGTGGAAGGTTCACATTCTTAAGTTAAATACGAGTTTTAATCCATAGGCATAAGTTCCGACTAGCAAACTGGAGGAAAAGATAAACCATGTACATCAATAGTTAGCTTTTACATGTTCTTTGTAGCCTCAAGATGCTCACATTCATAGTTCGATCAACCTAGATAGATATTTAGCTTAGCATAAAAATATATTTTCCAAAATACACAAACTTTTCTTTACACTATTGTCTTCATTGTTGTAGTTGTAGTAAATTAACACTTTAGAAGGTTTCACCTCGTATTCCTGTTCCTGTGGGTTCATATTTCGTTCTTAAAAGAGCCACTATATTACTTGTACGAATTCGTAAACTTGCGGGCTCATCATTCACGTTGAAACCAAAGAATTTAGCCAATGTCTTGTTGTGAGATGATTTTCAGGTGGAACGAGGGCAAAATGCAAATAATCGCAAAGAAAAATTGAGGTGAGAAAAATAAAAAAGTGGCATTACAGAAGTGAGCCTACACGCTTGGCTCCGTGTCACGGGAGGAGGTGCTCCGCTCCCTCTGTGACACGTTGCAGCTCATTCCAGAATTTTTACAAATTCTAGAATTGCTGTTGGTGTTAGTTTCGGGTGTCACGGAGGTGTGCTCCGCTTTACCCTCCGTGACACGTTGAGTGCTATTTCGCATCGGGTCACACCGGATCGCCGGGTAATCCGCGAAAAACACACTTTAAACCCCGATCCCCCTCTATTTTTCCCCATTTTCCATTCCCTCCACGACCAACACCCCAAATTCCCTCCTGCCCCAATGTGACCCGGACCTAGGCACAAGTTTTCTTCAATTTTTCTTCGATTTCATCGGATTAAAGGTATGTTCTTGAACTTAACCTCAATTTTTGCTTAAACTTTCAATTTTTGAACACGTGAGGTTAGTAAACCTTTCCCTAAGTGTAAATTAAGCTTGAACTCATTTAAGTTATGATTGATTGATGTTCATAGTATCGTTGTGAGTATATGAACTCGATGAATACATATTTGATTGAATTTTTGCGAATTTGGTAGCTAGGGTTGGAATATGAATAGGAAGAAACTAAATTTGCTGAAATGTGAAAAAAAAATTTTGGCTGTGCATGCTGGGTGATGTGAATGATGTTGTGAATATAGATGAATATGCTAAGTAGACAAGGGAATTTTCGGGAAAATTAAATTGGTGAATTGCATTGGTTGTTGAGAACAAAATTTTGGCTAAGTGCTATGTGATGTAATGGAATCGATGGCAATATTGTTATTCGTTGTATGAAGTCTGAGTAGTACATAGTAATTATTCCATCGACTTATCTAAATGCACTAAGCATGTTGATTGTTAAGAATTGGGAAAGCATGATTGTCTTGCCGAATTGTTTTAATTGTGGCTAAAGACTAAGTGTGGGTGGCTTAGCTCAACCCAACCTTAGTTGAAGCTTAAGTGTTTGACTTGAATAACATTGGGATTGTCTGTTTGATGATACAGGGAACAATGTCGTGCAAGCAAGACAGTGGAAAGTGGCGCATCACATCGGGCGCCGGCAGAAAAGAATTAGATTGGGAACAGCAGTTCCAGCAAAGACGCCGGTTTCGCGAGGCCAACGACGACAATATAGAATCCGATGGGTGACGGATGAAGGAAGAAATGGTATGCAAAACACAGACCAAATACTCTCCCAGAGGAGCATTGCATGGGAGCCACTGGCACAGGAATTCCTAAGACCGTACAATCGGATTGACACTCGCTGGCTGAATTTCATCTTCAAAGAGCCCAAGGAGTGCAATCTCCATCTAATTTGGGAGTTCTATGCCAACCGGAACCCGACCCTCCGCAATATACCGTCAAGATCAGGGGGCAGGTTGTCACCTTTGAGCCCCATCATTTGAATGTTATATTGGGGGCGGGACACAAAATGCCCATGTACTCCGGCAGTTGAACATAACCCACCTTTGCGGATATCATACGTACTTTGTGTGTGGAGCACGTCGGGAGCAGCAATGCTGGAAAGGTGCACAGAGGCTACCATCAAACGCTGCCTTACTCTCAGATGAACAGGGAAGCCAGGATTTGGCTCAAAATTGTGTGTTCCTGCCTGATCCTAGGGGTGCACACGATAGATGTCACCCCGGATCTAGTGTGCTTGGTATACGCCCGATGGAAAGGGCTTGAGATAAATGAAGGGTGATCATCTTCATGAAGAGGGGCCCCACTCCATCAACGGCACAGGTACAAAGTTCGGTGGTTTGCTTACCACGTTCCTGAGGGGCCATTGATATCGAGGAAGAGGCCCTGGACTACATCCCGCAATGTGGATAGGCATGCCTTGGATGTCACCAAAACCAAGGCACCGGAATCGATTCTCACACTAGCCGAGCGACATGCTCGGATGATCAGTATATGGCCCGCATGTTCGGGATGCAGATGCTGCAGTTGTGCATAGGCGGGAGGCCAGCAACAAAAGATGAGCTATGGCAACTTGGACTTGATTACCCCTTTAGCGAGAATGCCCGGCTCTATGTCGAGTGGGGCCACTAGGAGCTCAGAGACGATGATGTCCCCACCAATGAGGAGACTCACCGTGAGGACTCAGATGTTGAGTCGGATGAAGACGGTGGGGGCGATTCGGCTTTGGGAGACGAGGCAACAACACCTGATGAAGAAGTTGAATACTTTGATTGATCAGGGAGCTTCACAACCTACTTTTTGTGGTATGTTGAATTATGTGAAAACTGGGAGCAAGTGTTCGGTTTAAGTGTGGGTGGGAGTAGTTAGGTGCCAGTTGCTTTGTTGTTGTTTATGTTTATGTCTTGTGTTGTTGTACCTGTGAAAAATATGACCCTGTGATTTTTGTGTGGTTGTCTATAATGTAATTCGGTGTTGTAATGAATGTTAAGCCGTTGTGTGCTGTGTTGAGTTGTTGTTGGTTGGTTGTGTAAATATTTTTGTTTATATCGAAATTATCGATATTTTTAAATTGTTGAATTTTTTTATGATTGGGTTTCTCGCGTTTGTTTTCGGTGCTTTTACCGAGAATAGTCCCATTGAACCGAAGTCGTAAATAGTGACTGCTCCCTATGATGGATGGATGACGCATCGTCGTAAGGGAAATGTAGTCGATAGCAGTAGTTTTTCTTTCTTTATTTTCTTTCTTTGTTTGTTTCACAAACGTGTCGCTACTTCATGGTTCGGAATTCTTGTTGCGTGTTGTACATAATATTAAGATGCAAAGGTGATCATATGAAAGCATGCAAATGTGTAAACATGTTGAGATACCTAGGCTATAGAGTTCGATTCGGTGTGATTGAGGCTTAATGTTTGAATTCTGTAATTAGTTGATTGAAGAGTCTGTGAATATGTCTTGAGTTGAGCATGTGCAATGAGTGTGAGGTGAGGTTTCAATTGTTCCATGCTATTGTGAAGTACATAGAACTTGTCTGGTGTGTACAAAACGAAATGAAGGATGTGTATTGTACGAGAGGATGTAGGCATTTATTTGATTAAACCAAAGTTTTTCCATTATCATACCTACCTTGAATGTACATCCTAGTTAGCCCCATTGAGCCTTTAGCATATTTTTTTTCTTTCTTCAAAAAAGTTACAAACCGATCTTAATCCCTTCTTTTCATTAGCCATGAATTTGATCCAAAAATCTTAAGCGCTCAACAAAAATAATTTTCCCACAGTGTCAAGGAGTGAGAATTGTGAAAAGAAAGGAAAAGTGGAAGTGGTGAAAGTAAAGAAAAGGTCAAAGGTGCACTTGCTGAAATTAAATAAAATAAAGATGTATAACTAATCTTTGTTATTAAGTCAAGTGTGCTTAAAGAAACGGGAACAAAAATAATGGAAAAATTCAAGAATGAGAGGATGAAGGAAGAAACAATGCCAATAATGATGGTGGATGTATTGAAAAGCTTTCCATGTGCTTGTTGCTATTATTGGTTAGCCCAAGTTTACTAGTTCCTTAGCTTACATTACAACCCGTTAAGTCCCAATACGGGATCTTACATCACATGTCCTTATATTAGTGGAGTAATACACTAGAGGCAAGCCTAAGGTTCATGACATGATGCATGTGAATTCTTTGGGAGAGAGAGCTAAATCGTGTTCATATACCCCTACATGTAATGCTTTGCAAATCATATGTTTGTAAATAGGGGAAATCCTCTTGTGCTGTGAGGGCAATATGCTTGAGAGATTGAATTCGTGTCGGATGTCTTGATCATGTGATTTGCATGAGTTTGTTGATATTGAGAGTCGATTATTGAGTCTAGAAGGTCTTAATGTGGTGGAATGTCATTGTATTGATGAGACTCAGGGCATGTTTTCTGATGATTTGCTATATTAAATAATCGGTATAGCCGTAGCTTGAATTGTCGAGCCAAAGTAGCTATGGGTGTTAATTGCATGAGATGGGAGAGTATTGTTCGAGGACGAAGAATTTTAAGTGTGGGGTAAGTGATCTTGGGCAGAATTATATGCCCAAGTGATACTCAAATGCTTCATTTTGACCTGTTTATCTATCGTTATGTGTGCATTCTCATGTGATTTTTAATTAAAATTTATAACTTATATTTGAAAATTTCCAACAAGTTTTCAAGTTCAATTCATGAATTAAATCATGTAATTTTGGGAAGCTAAGAGACATGTTGGTAAAAAGTGGGAATGGACTTAGAAGCAAGCAGTGGAAGAGGTCAAGGAAGAGCAGTAAAAATAAGTGGCTCCACGATGGAGCCATGTCACGCTGTTATCAAAGGGAGTACTTGCCCGGTGTAATTATTTTGGCCATTTCCGTGAAGCTCGCGTTACCTCCGTGACACGGAGGCAATGCCACGCGATGCAAGTCGTGGCACATTGCGTATATTTACCTGGAACATCAATTTCCAGTAAGGGTTCCGCATTGCGCTGGAACGCTTGGCCCGGCCCTGAAGGCCGTGGCATGCTGAGGAGTACTTCGAGGAACCCTGATTCCGCAGAGGGTCCATGTTAACTCCATGGCACGGAGGAGGTGCTCGGCGATACACTCCGTGCCACATTGCTTCTTATTCCGGGAAAAATTCTCACCAGTATAAATAGCACATTTAGGTTTATTTAAACATTCTTACCGAGTTGAGCAAGAACGTGGATTATAGGCAGTTGAGGGGACGAAAATACTAGGGTTCTTCTCTATCTCTTTCTATTTTATCTCAATTGTTTATATGATTTATACTCATTTGATGATGGTTAATCCACAAAATGAGTGGCTAAATTCACTTCTTGCTTAGGTTAAGTACAATTGTAGTGGAATGTAATTGTTGATCATTTTGGTTTTTCATCTTTTATTCAATGGTTGTTCTATCAATTCTTCTTCTTACTACATTAATGTTTGGCCAATGTTAATGTATATCTAAAAAATCCAATTTTGATTTTCAAAAGAAAAGAAATTGGAAAGTTGTGAATTCGTAGGACATGATCTCTTCTTAGTTTGGGAATTGAGAATTGATTTACATTCGTAATAGAAACAGGTCTGAAAGTCGTATTAGTCAATTAAGGAATCGGTTTTGTATGACAAGAACATGAAATTCTTTATCACAGAAATGTAGATTGAAGGTTCATGATTCTTAAGTTGGGTAGGATACGAAAGTTTCAATCCATAGGCAATAATTCTTGACTAGCAACCGAAGGAAAGATTAACTGATTTGTATTGATAAATTACATCCCTGCATGTTTGTTTTAACCTCAGCATGCTCATTACTATAGTTCAGACTCACTTTATAATTTTGTCTTAGATTTGTATAAATTAGGAAACTAAACTCTCAAAATCATATTTGAATTGTTGTCTGCATTCTTAAAGTTATAGTTCATTAACACTTAAGTTGATTATTACCTTAGTTCAGTCCCTGTGGGATCGATAGTTGGCTTACTTTAGCCATTTTACTACTTGTTCGACCACGTGCAATGACGAGGTAGGGGCTCCATGCCACTTTGCTCCTTTGGCAGCTCGGTTCGGCCTCCCTTCGCGAAATCCCAACTTGGCACTCGTTCGGCCTTTCCCCAGGCCCTTTCCTCACCGTAAGCATCCTAAAACTTCCAGCCAACTTGCGAGTAGGCCAACTACATGCTAGAAACTTATGGGGTGTAACATCCTCCCCCCTTAAGAACATTCGTCCTCGAATGTTAACCTCTGCATTCAAATTACTTGTTCTGGAGAAATTTCGGCAGAGTCTCCCCTGTTATATGGACTATCCAAAAACCCTGAAACGCAGAAAAGCCCAATACAGGTATTCCATACAATACTATTGCATTTATTTCATTATAAACTGAAGTCAATTACTCCACATATACTTGTATATAATACAACTCATGAAACAACAATAACATCAACATACCTTAAGCTGCACAATCCGACTAAATTTGAAATAGCTGAGGATATTTGGTGTTCATATCATCTTCTGCCTCCTAGGTCATCTCTTCTCGGTACTTATTTCGCCATAATACCTTGACAGAAGCAAAATATTTAGTTCTCAATCTACGGATCTGTCGGTCTAGTATGGCTACTGGAGCTTCTTCATAAGCTAACTCCTTAGTGACTTGGACATCTTGGACTGGAACAGTCTGGGAGGGATATCCTATCCACTTCCTCATCATTGATACGTGTAAAACTGGGTGAACGGATTCTAAATCTAGAGGCAAATCCAATTCATATGCCACCTGGCCTATCCTTCGACGAATTTGATAAGGCCCAATAACCCTCGGGCTGAGATTTCCTTTCTTGCCAAATCTCATCACCCCCTTCATCGGTGAAACCTTCAGGAATACCTAGTCACCCACATTAAATTCTAGGTTTCTTCGCCGCACATTAACATAAAATTTCTGGCCGCTCTGAGCAGTCAACAGATGTTCCCTTATAATGTTGATTCTCCTACGTCAAACCAACCAACTGGAGATCTGCACTTCCACCCATACAACGCTTAATAACGCACCATCTAAATTGCTGAATAATAACTGTTCTTATAGGAAAATTCAATAAGCGGTAGATGTTCATCCCAGCTACCTCAAAAATCTAAAACACATGCCTGTAACATATCCTAGAGCATCTGGATAGTACGTTCTGCCTGCCCATCTGTCTGAGGATGGAAGGTTGTGCTCAGGTTAACCTGCGTCCCTAGGCCCCTCTAAAAAGATTACCAAAACTTAGCTGTAAATTGCGCCCATCTGTCGGAGATAATTGACAACAGAACACCATGCAACCGGACTATTTCCCTAATATACAACTCAGCATAATCTTCGGCTAAACAGGTAGCCCTTATTGGCAGAAAGCGAGCCAATTTTGTCAACCTGTCAACAATTACCCAGATAGAATCATACTTACGCCTGGTGTGAGGTAACCCTGCTATGAAATCCATATTAACTGCCTCCCATTTCCATAAAGGCACAACTATATTCTGTGTCAGTCCACCTGGTTTCTGATGTTCAAGTTTCACCTGTTGGCAATTGGGACACTAAGCTACGAATTCTACTATCCCCTTTTTCATTCCCGGCCACCATTAGACCTCTTTTACATCATGGTACATCTTTGTCGAACCTGGATGGAGAGAGTAATAGGCATAGTGTACCTCTCCCATAATTTGCTGGCGAAGCCTTGCAATATCTGGAACACAGAGGCGATCCCTATATCTCAAAACTCCATCCTCGGTTACTTGGAAATCGGTCACCTCCCTTCGCTGGACCCTATTTCTGAGCTGAACCAGTCTAGGTTCTTCATACTGTCGTTCCTTCACTTCCACAACCAATGATGAAACTGCGGTATTCTGGATTACCGCTCCATCATCTCGTGATTCTACTGTGCGAACGTATAAACTGGCTAGTTGATGCAATTCTCAGCCTAATTCCCGCTGCTCGGGCTGTAGATATGCCAGAATTCCCATATATTTACGACTAAGGGCATCTGCTACAACATTGGCCCTTCCTGGGTGATATAAAATATTCACAACATAATCTTTTAACAACTCTGACCAGCGATGCTGTCGCAAATTTAACTCTTTCTGGGTGAAAATATACTTCAGGCTTTTGTGATTAGTGAAAATATCCCCGTGGACACCATACAAGTAGTGTCTCCATATTTTCAAGGCATGAATTACCGCGGCTAACTCCAGGTCATGGGTAGGGTAGTTCTTCTCATGCTTCCTCAGCTGCCTGTAAGCATAAGCAATCACCTTTCCATGCTGCATCAACACGCATCCTAACCATATACCCGAAGCATCACAATAAATTGCATAGCCTTCTGTTCCTTATGGAAATGCTAGAACTGGTGCTGATGACAATCTGTCTTTCAGTTCCTGAAAGCTCTACTCACATGCCTCAATCCACTGGAATTTAGCTGCCTTCTGCGTTAGTTTGGTTAAAGGTGCTGCTAAAGTGGAAAATCCTTCCACGAACCTTCTATAGTACCCGACTAACCCTAGGAAACTACGTACTTCGATCGGAGTGGTAGTTCTAGGCCATGTTTCACTACCTCTATCTTCTACATATCCACATGTATACCAGGATCTGACACAATATGACCCAAGAAGGCTACTGAATTCAGCAAAAATACATAATTAGAAAATTTCAGCATATAGTTGACGGCCTTTGAGAATCTGGAGCACTGTCCGTAGATGATCCTGGTGGTCTACCTCTGAACAGGAATACACCAGAATATCATCAATAAATACTATCACGAACAAGTCCAGGTACGGTCTGAAAATATTTTTCATCAGGTCTATAAATATTGTTGGGGCATTTGTCAGTCCGAAGGACATAACTAGGAAATTCAAAGTTTCCATATTTGGTCCTGAAGGCAGTCTTTGGAATATCCCTTTCACGAACCCGAACCTGATGATATCCGGACCTTAAGTCAATCTTTGAAAAATACCTCACTCCCTGTAGCTGATCAAACAAATCTTCTATTCTGGTGAGTGAGTATTATTCTTGGTGGTGACTTTATTCAGTAGTCGATAGTCTATACACATACGGAGGGAGCCGTCCTTCTTCCTCACAAACAAAACTGGTGCACCCCATAGTGAGGTTCTCGGCCTAATAAAGCCCTTATTTAGCAAATCCTTCAATTGTTCCTTTAATTCTCTGAGTTCAGCAGGAGCCATCCGATACGGGGGAATAGATATAGGCTGAGTGCCTGGAAAGAGATCAATTGCAAAATCAATTTCCCTTTCTGGGGGAATACCAGGAAGCTCATCTAGGAATACATCAAGAAATTCGTTAACCACTATAATAGACTGAAGGGTCGGAGGCTCGGCCCGAACATCCTGAACTCTGACAATATAATAAATACATCCTTTTGCTATCTATTTCCTTGCCTGAAGATAGGAAATAAACCTACCTTTTGGTGTGGCTGTACTACCCTTCCACTCCCATACTACCTCCCTGGAAAGTGGAATCAGACAGTCTTGGTCCAACATTCGACATTGGCGTAACAAGGAGCTAACCAATCCATACCTATAATGGCATCAAAATCAACCATCTCTAGTTCGATCAAGTCTGCTGTAGTATGACGATTGGCAATCTCTATTGTACACCTCCCATAGACCCTTCTGGCTATAATAGAGACACCAACGGGTGTATACACTGAGAAAGGTCACCGAAGAATCCGAGCCACTAGAGGTGTAACATAGGAAAAGGTGGATTTCGGATCTATCAACACATAAGTAGGATGAGAGAAGATAGTCAGCATACCTGTCATAACATCTGGTGATGACTCTGTGTCCTGTCGCCCCGGTAATGCATAAGTACGGTCTAGGCCCGTACCTAAACTGGAGGCCCCTGATTTGCCTCTGCCTCTACCTGCGGAAACTGAGGGCCTACACCCTGCCGGGGATGCTGGAGCTCGTGATCCTGCTAAGGACGTCTCCTGTCGATCCCAGTCACCCTGACCCCTATCTGGACAACTCCTCATCTGATGACCCTCCTATCAACAAATGTAACATCTTGTGGAGCCATATTTGCATGCTCCAGAGTGGCATCGACTGCAAATAGAGCAAAGTGGAATTGTAAACCCACTCTACTCCACCATCCTCTGTTGCTGTGAACCTAGTGCTTGTGAGCCTTCGCCGGGCTCTGGCTGCCCTCAACGACTAAACCTCCTCCTCTGCTGCTGTGGTGGAGGCAGGGGTCTAGGTGGTCTATCTAATAACTGTGGCCTAGGTCCTCCCCGAGACTCCTCCTGTAACTAATCTGGTCTGTCCCTGCGGTGCTGCTCCTGACCTCTTCTGCTAATCTCCCGTTTCCATTGTCTGATACCCTCAATATTCTGAGAAAAAGCATGTACACGAGCAGTATCCATATCCTCTCATAGTGTAGCTGTGATACAGGTCTCAACATATTTTGAGTTCAGCCCTATAATAAAACGGTGTACCCTGGATGGCATTGTATCCACAAAGGCTAGCGCATATCAAGCCAAGGAATCAAACCGCATGGCATATTCTTGAACACTCATCGACCCCTGCTCCAGGTGTAGGAATTGATCAACCCAGGCTTGTCGAATTTCCCATGGTAGATAATGATCCAGAAAAGCCCCTGAAAAGTTGGACCAGGTTGGAGGGGAAGCATCTCTCCCTCGAGAACTCTCCCAACTCTCATACCACAGTACAACGATGTCCCGTAGCCGGAATACCGCCAACTCAACTGACTCTATGGGTGTAGCATGCATTACCTTGAAAATCCTCTACATCTTATCCAAGAAGTCCTGAGGGTCCTCTGTATGATCTGTCCCTGTGGATTGTGGGGGACTTAATGCCAGGAACTCTTGGACCCTCGAATACCAGGCCCTCCTAAAGATTCTACAGTTGTAGGTGGCATTGACTAGTGTTGAGCAGCCATCATCTGTGCTAGCATGACCACCGCGCTCCTGACCTCCTGGTCGGATGGTACGGGTATAGAAACCTCCGGAGGTGGTGCCGTCACACTGGACATCCCAAGCGGCTCCTGACGTGATGGAGACTGCTGGGAAGGTCGAGATGACACTTTCGTTTCACCCTCAGATTGGGCCGATTCTGACCGAGGCTGAGGCATCCTGCTGGTGCCCTCTCCCACTACTACATCTAATCTTCTGCCTGTCATAGGGTGTCACTTGTTTGACATTTCTATGTAAACAAAGAATATAGTGAGCTTAGGGACTCAACCCTATACTGTACCGCTCTATAACACGATTGAGTAAGAAGAAAGAGTAACCATCCTATCATTCCTTGCAGCCTCCTTCCTATAGTATGTGGTGTAGAACACATCCATAGACAAGACTCTACTTAGCACGGCTTGCAGACTCCCTAGGATACGACAAACTCTAATACCAAGTTTGTCAAGCCCCACTTTGGGAGGCATGACTGGCACCTGGTGCCCTACTAGGATCTGAACTACTGAGCTGACTGAGCCTAAGCAACTCTGGTGCAGGGCTGACTCTAACTCTGGAGACAAGAAAATGACGGGCTATATGGCGGCTGTAAATACAACCCCCGGCCGACAGAGCCTATAGCCACCTGTGAAAGTAAACAGCTAACCAGAGACAAATGAATATATGGAGTCCTATGCGGGCGGACAAGGCCACCATGATGTCTAGTTATAATTGAAAAAGCGAAAGCAGGCGCTAATTGAACAATGACCGAAAAGGTCATAAATCAATAGTTAAACAAGGCCCCACACGGCAAAAACACATAATCTAAAACACATATGGCCCCACACGCCCGATTTCAACAAACCACAGGGAATAATACAATCTGCAAGCCTCTAGGAATAATAAGATGGTCGGGATAGGGCCCTAGCCTACCCATACTGTATAACAAAAAGAAAGTAAACCTCAAACACTCAAGCTCCGAAAGATAGGAGCGGAATGCTCTATACCGCTGACTGGGACTACGAGGGATCCGCTCCTCGTCTGTGAGTACCTGCAGGAAAGTAATGTAGCACCCCAAAAGAGGGCATTGGTACCACATGTACTAAGTATGTAAAGAAATAACTGTAAATGACTGAAAGTAAGTAATAGAGCTGACAATATCTGAAGTAAAGAGAACGGACTAAAACTAACTAAAATAATGGAATCGGAACTAGATATAACTATAAGGAAGAATAGGAGTCATACCTGACAACGAAGCGTCCTACTATCTAACTATCAGTAACTAAAGCAACGTACATACCTTACCTGGCCCCCATAAGTCGGAAGGTATAATAAGCACAACACAACTAACTTAGGCCCCCATTAGCCCTAGTGAGTACATCTCAATCTATATACCCCTATCCAGTTCATACCACATCACCTAGTAGCTATAAGCATCCTGCTGGCCCCCCGAGTAAGTAACTTGGGCCCGCTGGGCCCCTGACTATAGCTATGCCTGAGTCCGGAGGACTCCTGAAATCTACACCCTGGGCACAAGCGCTCGACGGGGGTGTGTATAGGCCAACCACGGAAAAATATGAGGAGTAGGCTCCCCATCTTCATCCCTTGCAGATGGCATGCTGCTCCGTAGAGCAACGTATCCTCATCCTCTAGCAGACGAGTTGACACAGCTATTAACCCTAGGGCAGTCACGGAAGCTATACAGGTAATCCAACCCAAAACAATACAATGAAAAGTCTCAACTGATGACAACAACGACGTATAATAACATACTGAACATGATAAAACATTACTGAAATAATTTATTGGGATTCATATTGGATTACTATACTTAAGAAACTAACTTGCCGAGAGAAACTGCCTTTACATACATCGTTCGCTGTTTACCAAATAACTGGAGAGGTTCGGCTGGTATTCAGTTGTTCTTCCCAACTATAATCACATTCACGGAAGAATAGAACTAACTTCATTACTATGCTAGAAGAAAACAATACTTTATATGAATATATACTGAATATTCTTCAAGTTATCGAAGAACGATCAAAAACTCATAATTTCTCGGGGATCTAGAAGGGAGAAATACTTACCTTAAGCCTAGGATTGTATTAACACTAGTTTGGAGCAATTCTAATCACCTAGGTTCGGCAGGACGACAATTCGCCGGGCGAATTTCACGAAACTAACTCCGTAGAAATGCTCCCTGTAGCCTTATACTTCGATACCTGAAGTTAATTTGAATTTTGATGGTGTTTGGCGGCATAATAGGAAGAAAATTACATGAACCCTTCATCCTTATCTCTGTTCTGGTCGTGAGTATATAAGGAAAATGATATAAATTTTAAGGGTGAGGCATATTTATACTTGGATTCGGATGCATAGCAACGTGGAAAGGCCTATTTATACTTGGAGTCAGATGCATAGCAACGTGGCACATTGGCCAACATGCCGTTTTGGATCCATGCCACTTTGCCCCTTTGGCAGCTAGGTTCGGCCTCCCATCGCGAAATCCCAACTTGGCACTCGCTCGGCCTTTCACAGGGCCCTTTCCTCGCATGTAAGGCATCCTAAAACATCAAACCAACATCCGAATAGGCCAACTACATTCTAGAAACTTACGGGGTGTAATAATGGCGTGCTCCGTTACCAGGGCAGATTGTGTGTACCGGATGTCAGTGAGTTAAGACAGCAGATACTATATGAAGAACACAGTTCTAGATATTCCATTCACCCTGGTGCTACTAAAATGTACCGCAATTTGCAGGATATTTACTGGTGGAACGACATGAAAAGAGACATTGCTAAATTTGTAGCCAAGTGCCCGAACTGCCAGCAAGATAAGGTGGAACACCAGAGACCAAGAGGTATGACTCAGGACATTGGCATACCCATATGGAAGTGGGAAGAAGTAAACATGGACTTTATTACGGGTCTACACCGAACTCATCAGCAACATGACTCAATCTGGGTAATAGTAGACCGGATGACTAAGTCAGCTCACTTTCTTCCAGACAAAACTACAGACTCAGCTGAGTACTATGCTAGACTTTAGATCCAAGTGTTAGTAAAACTTCATAGGGTGCCATTAGTTATCATTTAAGATAGAGGAACTCAGTTCACCTCACACTTTTGGAGGTATTTTCAGAAGGGACTTGGCACTCAGGACAAGCTCAGCAGAGCTTTTCACCTACAGACATATGGGAAAGCTGAGCGGACTATTCAGACCTTAGAAGACATGTTGAGACCATGCGTGATCGATTTTAAAGGTAATTGGGATGACCATTTGCCTCTTATCGAGTTTGTGTACAAAAACAATTACCACTCCAGTATCCAGATGGCCCTATTTGAGGCATCGTATGGTAGGAGGTGCAGATCTCCTATCAGGTGTTTGAAGTAGGTGAAACTATTATAATTGGGCCATACATGGTTCAAGAAGTTATGTAGAAGGTACAACTCATTACAGAAAGTTTGAAAACAGCTCAGAGCCGTCAGAAATCTTATGCGGATGTGAGGAGAAGAGAGTTGGAGTTTGTAGCTGATGATTGGGTTTACTTGAAAATCTCGCACATGAAAGGGGTGATGAGGTTTTGGAAGAAACGAAAGCTCAGTCCAAGGTATGTGGGACCTGATAGAATTTTTAGGTGAATTGGCAAAGTAGCTTATGAATTGGAGTTAACTACAAAGTTGGCATCTGTGCACCCTATATTCCATGTGTCACTCTTGAAGAAATGCATCGGAGATCCACCCTCAGTTGTGCCGTTGGACAGTGTACAAATAAAGGATAGTCTCTTGTATGAGGAGGTACCAGTTTAGATCCTTGACCGTCAAGTTCGTAATCTAAGGAACAAGGAAATAGCTTCAGTCAAGGTCTTATGGAGAAATCAGCAGGTTGAGGGGTTGCGTGGGAGGCCGAAGCAGATATGATGGCCAAATACCTGCATTTGTTCTCTACCGACTCTTTTAC
>JACEIK010015888.1:1049-17179 GCA_018107945.1 Datura stramonium | reverse complement strand
CTCAGGACTAACTCCAACACTACTAGCAATATAAGGGGTCACAAAAGACAAAGTAGCTCCTGGATCTAACAAGGCATAAGCATCAATATGGAAGACTTGCACAATACCCGTGACTATATCTGGTGACGCCTCCTGCTCCTGGAGGGGTACTAGGGCATAAAATTGGTTTTGGTGCTGACCGCCTACTAAACTAGTGGAGGCATCCTGCTGTGGGGGTCATGTTGCTAGAGTGGTAGAACTGGCTGCAGGGCAATCTCTAATCCTGTTTCCGGGTTTTCCATACTCGAAACAAACATCCGCACGGACCAGGCACCTTTCGGGATGATTTTTGTCGCATGTCGCACAAGCTGGGAAAGTGCGCTCCACCTGCATGCTACCATGATCCCTCGAGCCTGTAGCCCTGCTCCTCTAGTCTCCCCTGAACCTGGATGGTGTGCTGGCCGATGATGGAGCTGGAGCAATGGACCTGTGCTGGGACTGCTGACGTGGTCAACCTCCTGACCTAGCCTGAGAAACCCCGTAGCTGTCGATCCTAGCCCTCTTGGCCTCTCTCTTCCTCCTATAGACCAACTCCATCTGCTGCGCATGCAATAAAATATGGGTAAATTCAATGTCCCGGTGAAGCATGGCAATTCGACAATCCTTGTCCAAGTAATCTGCTACTCCATGCACAAAACGGCTCACCCGAGCCCGCTAATCCGCTACTAAGTCTAGAGCATATTTAGATAACTGAGTGAACTCCAAGGAATACTCCTGGAAAAACATGTTACCCTATTTTAGATTAACAAACTCGGCCGCCTTAAGCTCCCTCATCTCCCGAGGGAAGAACCGATCCATGAATGCGGTGTGAAACTCATCCCAACCAATTGGGCCTGCACCCGCCACCTTGGAATCTCTCCATTGCTTGTGCCATATATGTGCTACCCCCTTAGCTGATAGGAGGTCAAATCAATGCATTCTCCATTGTTCACCCCATAACTTGGGTGATCTTCAAAATCTCCTCAATAAAGTCATGTGGGTCCTCATCTACCTTCGACCCTCTGAAGTTCGGAGGGATCATCCTCAAGAAATCCCTCACCCTATCAGCTGCCGCATTCCCATTTTGCGAATAATGTGCCACAATATGATTCTGAACTGAGCTGTCATGGCCTGTGCCAACATCTGAATTGCCGCCCTAAACTCAACGTCGGCGGCTGGCTCTGGTAAATGTTCCTCATGAACAGGTGGAGCTGGCTGATGCTCACCATCATGGCCACCCTCATGATCATTACAATTTCCATTTCTCCTAGAATTTACTCGACGTGGAGGCATGATTCTGCAAACACGAATAACACGAAGTAGGAAAGTAAAGGATGCTCATCACACAACATAGATCATGAAAGAAGGGAACATTTCCTAAACGTCTAGTAGCCTCTTCGTCATAGGTATGGCATTCTTCACACCCATGAAAAAGACTCTACCTAAAGCTGCCTTTAGACTCCCTAGGACACATAAACCTATGGCTCTGATACCAAGTTTGTCACAACCCAAACGTACCCCCGAATCGTAGACACGGGAAAAGGAGCACCAAGAGACCCCAAGTCGACCCATGGCATGAGCATACATCTAATTCAATCACATGAGCGGAATACTTAACATAAAAAACATAATTATAACATAGCATAAGGGAAAAACAACACAAGACTTTTACAATACAGCGGAATACAACTCGTAGTCTAATAAGCCTCTAAACATGAAAGGCGGATTGATAAGACAACTCCCAAACTAATCCAATATCCAGAAACTAAAAGAAATAACATAGAGTGTGAACATGTAGCCCTCAGAACATGAGGACTCACTAAGTACACTGAGAGCAAGGCTGAAACTACTTACAGGTGAGGATGAGCCTGAGAACTGGGACCTGTATCATGAAACAATACAACATAGAAAGTATGCGGTCAGTACGTGGAATATACTGAGTATTCAAGGTAAGTAAAACAGATATTTAAAAACATATATAAATTTCATAAAAGATCATGAGAGTAGACAACATGCTCGTATCATAAATCGCTATAACATATCATACGACTCAAGGTTTTCAAAAAATTCATAACATAAACATATTCATAATCATAATAGAAGAGATTTTATTAACATAACTTAAGCCATCATACACAATCAAAACATGCATAAATCATGAGGAAAAGTGGGAGATTCTCTTAACTGACATACCCCATATGAGCACAGATGAAGCTCGACTTGTAGCCCCAGTCGGAAGGGTGTTCATAACTTTACAAGGGTAGGAACCATGAAGGGCGTGATCACACATGAAAAGGGCCATTTGGGCCAGGGACAAATGTGAAAGGGGTCCCAACATACCTTCGGTGGCACGTAGTTCATGAGATTCGGGACTTAACCTGAGCCTCGAACCTACTCGGTCTTCGATACTACTCCCAAAACATATATAGTGCTCATAATAATACATACATGAGTTCATGGATTAGTTAAATCATGATAATCGTAAACATGCTTGAACATATAGGAACTAGCATGACTTGCGGCCCGTGGGTTGGCCAAAAATATAATTCATGATTAATAAGATCCATACATACTTGTAAATAATGCATATAGCTTGAATTCCATAAGATCATAATAGGTAACAAAATAAATTCATAATTCATGTTGGGCTTGTCGAAAACATCAATGGATCAATGGATCATAAATCGATTCATCATGAGGCATGCATGATCAGGCTTAATTATTTAGAAATTCAAAATCAATAATATTATAATCAATTTAAAACTCTAAAAATGATCAAAATCAATAGATAATGATGAGATTTCAAAATCACAAGACCCATAATTAAATCATTAAATTTTATACAAATCAAATACAAAACCCCATGAGTTTTTAATAAATTTTGAGAAAAATCATACAGTAGGAGCATGGGTGTGGAAGAATTCTTCCATTGGTATCCTTACATACCTGGGATTATCAAATTCTAACCCTCCTTAAAAGCCCAAGAATGAGATTGAAAGAATTGAGGTGAAAAGCTTGAAATCTCCCTTAGATCACCTATCAAAATCCTTTCATGCATGAATGAGAGTTTAGGAAGGATTATTTTCTTAAAAAACCAGCTTTCCCAAGCCAAAACAACATAGTTTACGGTCTTATATTGTTAAAAGGTCGAAAATACCCTTAATGAACCTACCCTGAAAACTGGCTAGATGGAACCCACGGCTGGGACCAACGGGTCGTGGGAACCACCAAGGACCCGTCATGTCTCTCGTGGAATGAACTGCTGAAAGTATTCTCTTGGAAATGACCCGTCCTTTCAACCTACGACTCGTTACATCATCCGTGGTTTGGCCCCTGAACCTTGGCATCTCTTCTTCTAACGGGTCACACCATGACTCGTCACTACAAACAACGAGTCGTTGTTTCTCTCCGTCAAGCCCACTGGAAAACTAAACCTCCAACAACGACCATAAACCACCACTCGTGGTTTCTCCTAACGGGTCGTTGGGACGCCCGTTGTATGCCGCCTAAAGAACCTAACTCCTTCCCACGACTGCTAACAACGACTCATTGTTTCCCATAATGATTCGTCATGTCTCCCATGGTTTACACTGTCACCCAGCCTAGACTTAATCACTACTCATTAAAACGACCCGTGATATGTCACCATGGGTCGTACCTTGACCCGTCCTGAGATATTTTCCCACATTTTCTGCAGTTTTCAACTTTTCACTTCCGGGTCTACTCCTATGCACTTTCGGGGTATTACAGGTTGGGATTGACCTTACCTAGGATAGCCTTCCATCCATAACTTCAGGGTTGCTAACTGTTTCATCGCCTAGGGGGCTATATGATGTTGGCTAGAGGGGTTATATGATGTTGCTCCAAGGAGCTATGTGATGTCCCAAGTGACTATATTCTGGCCCAAGGGCCATATTGCAGTCCATTCCATGGAAGGACTATTATTTCTATGCCATATCGACATCACTAACCCTCGTCAAGCTTGATGCCCAGGGTACAGTTACAGGAGCCTATCGGGCTTAGACACAGTTACAGGAGTCAGTGGGCTCATATTGGGACCCAGAGGCCAGGTAGGTTGGCTATAGCACCAATAGAATCATAGAACCTAGATAGGGGTATATAGATTACATTGTACTTGCCAGGGCTTATGGTGGCTCCGGTAGGTTATTTCTGTGTTGCTTGTACCTTCCAGGCTTATGGGGGCCACATTAGGTTCTTGTCTTCTAGTTATAGCTCATGAATATGTAATGGTGCAGTCTTAGCTCATATACGTGTAGTGCTTTACTAGACGCAAGTTATGAATAGGCAAACTTCCAGGTTAATTTCTGCCCCTTCCTTTTACTTACTTTTAGTCCTTAACAACTTCTATTCAGCTTATTTACTGCCTTACATATTCGGTACATGTTGTACTGACGCCCAACTATGAGGCGCTGCATTACTTGCCTGCAGGTTCAGACAGACAAATTGTGAGATCTTCTAGTAGCTATTCAGAGTCAGCAGATTGGCCAGCTCCTTTCATTCACAGTTTCCAGGTGATAGAGGTTCATCTGTCTTTCATGTGTATAACATTTGGGTAGGCCGGGGCCCTGTCCCGACCAACATTTTTACTCCTAGAGGATTTTAGACCACAGTCTTCAGTTAGTTGGTTATTGTTGGTCGTGTGGGGCCTATATATGTCTTATTTTATGTGTTGGCCATGCGGGGCCTAGTATAACTGCTTATTTTCCTTTCCGTTATAACTAGACAGCATGGTGGTCTTGTCGACCCGCATAGGATCCCTATTGATGTATGTTGGCTGGGTTAGTTGTTTTCTCTTACAAGTGTTGCGTGGCCTTGTCGGCCCAAGGCTGTGTTTACAGCCGAGATATAGCAGTTTGTTTTCTTGAATTTGAGTCATTGGTAGGCACCAGAGGTTCCTGTGCCCAACCAGGTCAGCCTAGATTCCAGTGTGGCATTAGGTGCCAGTCATGCCTCCCAAGGTGAGGCGTGACAAACTTGGTATCAGAGCAGGTCATATCCTAGGGAGTCTGCAAGCCGTGTCTAGTAGAGTATTGTTTATAAATGTGTTGTGCACCATATTCTATAAGCAGGAGGCTACGAGGCATGATAGTATGGTTACCCTTCCTTCTTCTCAGATCGTGCTATAGAGCGGAGTTGTATAGGATTGAGTCCCTAAGCTTTCATTGTTATGTCTATTTAGAGTAACATTTGATATAAGATAGACTTCAGTCAGCCGCAAGTCAGTTACAGCAGCAGGAAAAGGTACCAGTGAGGCGCCACAGTTGGGAGACAATTAGCTTAGGGACGGAAGAAGGCGTCTTTTAATCTCCCCAGCATCCTCCCAGGATACCAGGAACCTCATAAGGTAATAGATATGTCAGCTTTGTCCCCAGTTCTCCCTACAACCTCGGAATAGGAGGTCAGGAGTATGGTATGTATATATATGAGTTATCCTACTTAGCAAATGTCTGGAATTAGACAGGGACGACAATTAGTGTTGGATTACTTGAAATATACAAAAGGTCGTGCGAGGTTTGTACCTCCAGCCTTTAGAGTTGATGGATTTCATTCCCTACCCCTATTATGGAATGATGGGGCTTCCTACTACCCAGAATTTTTTTTCCAGTACAATAGAAAGTGTAAGTATCAGTTCTATATTGCCCAGAATGATTAATAAAGGAAGGTTAGAATTGTTGACTCTGTGAGGAATTAGAGAGTGGTTTAGACCCTTAGTGTTCACAAAGTTATCTAGACCCTTACGGTAATAAATTAGGAGAGCATATAAGATTTCCAGTAGCATTCAAGTATGTGTGAGATTCCATAAGCTATAAACTCCCAGTAATAGCAAAGCTCAGGTCAGAAATAGGTTGATTCCGCTGCAGTGTGCTAATGACGGTAGAACATACCTGCGGAATGATAGCCATGGCCCTAGCTTATTATGTCGCAGGACAAAGAGACTACATGGGGGAAATTGGCCGACTGCGGGTAAGAGTGATACAGGTGGGTACATTTGGCCAGTAATATCCTTGCCAGTTCGATGAATGGAGCATGAACCCCATATCTTGGCTTATAGAAGTAAGGGGAAGACGCGAGTATCTAACTCTGGACGAAAACAAAATCACCTCCAGGTTAAAGCAGGAATGGGACCACCACTGGATGTCGAGAAATAAGCATCGAGTTGGCATTTAAGAGATAGTGAGATTGTAACTAGGGTATGCAATATTAACACCAGTTGCAGAAGTAAAAGAGTGACGACACGAAAACTCTAACCTAGTATAGCCTAGAGATAAGACCCAACAGCGAGTCATTACCTTTGAGGTAATAAGGAGCGGAATCATGAGACCTAGAGGTCGACTCTAAGTTCCAAGTATGGCAGGCCTTCGTTAGTAGATTATAGTAAGGTATATTAAATTTGTTATCCCCTCCACCCAGAGTTGGATAAAAATGTATCAGGTGGTAAAAAAGAGACCTACCGATAGCGGGGGAAGGAGGAAGGTCTTGTTGAGTTGTAGCATAGAGCTCCAATGACCAGGTAGGGAATGCTAGATGGCAGGAACCGAGCAGGCCAATTCAGGAGATGGCCGTGCTTGCAAAGGGAGTGGTAATTAATCAACATAAATATAGTTATAAGGGTTACCTCGTACCAGATGTGGATTGACTTTATTAAGTTAGTATAAGAAGGCTAACGAGGTCAACTCATGTCTCGCCGGATGGAATTATGTTTCAGCTAAAGCTTATACCGAGTTAAACGTCTAAGAAGTAGTCTGGCTACGTGGAGCCCCAATGTCTAATAAACTCTGGCAGAGAGGCACAATTCCCAGCTAGATTCTGGGAAGCTGTTGGAACAGATTGGGGCGTGTGTTAGCTTAAGTGTGACTTCTCGTCCCCAAACAAATAGCTAAGTAGAGCACACAATTCAGATGCCTGGAGATCTTCTATGAATGGGGGGAGGACCCCCTAAATGATGACTTGAAACATAGAGGTAGTTGAACCGGGCATACTAATACATCAACCAAATAAAGAAAGTTACGCCTTTTAAGGAGGATGTATCGGCAGCCCAGGGTTATCAAAAATCCTACCTTAATGTATGGCATAGGGAGTTAAAGATTGAAGCGGAACCTGGGTATTCCTGGAAACTTCACCAATGAAGGGCGTCATGGAATCTGATAAGAAGGGAAAGCCCAGCCCTAGATTCATTAAGCCTTACCAGATCCTCCAAAAGATTGGCCAAGTGGCCTATGAGATAGAGTTACCTTCGAGGCTAGGATCTGTTCGTCGACACTACGCAAATGCGTAGAAGACCTTGTCTCAGATTAATCCAATTGGAGATACCTAAAGTACAGAAGCACTGCTCCGCGGAGAGAATCCAATAGATATAGGAGCCATCTTGAGAACCATAGTTATAGCTCATTATAGTATCATGGGAGAACAGAAATATAGAAGAAATGGTTTGGAAAACTATGAATAATGCGAAGTCTGGGCAGTTTCAGTTATTCTAGGCTCTACGACGATAGCATATAGACCCAGATGATTTAAGTTATGGCAAGATAGTTTTAGATGTTATATAGTTGACTTTGTTGCTATTATTATTAGTTGATTATGTTATATGTGACAAAGCTATGTTTCAGTTGCAAATAGCGTCCTGTGAGACGCCTGTGTTGGACTTTTCTGTGTTTTAGGTTCCGGGATAGTCCATAATACAGAGAAGACTCTGCCGAAATTTTTCTAAGTATTAGTCAAGAGAGTTAACTCCTTTAAGCCGAAGATGACATTCAAGGACGAATGTTCCTAAGGGGGGGGGAAGATGTTACACCCTATAAAATGTTAACATTTAGTAGGCGTACGCATGGGTTTTGTCGAGTAAAGAGAGCTTGACGCATGTGGAAAGAGCCTCAAAAGCAGGTTCAGACGGGACCGGGGCTAAAAGGGCCAGCGCGACACGCTGGCCTCCCTGCACGATGGGTAGCGCGAGGCACCGGCCTTGCCTGCGCGCTGTGCAGCGTGTGGCGCCAACCCTGCCACCGCCTATGCCTGTATAAAGTCATCCTTAGTGAAATTTAAATCATTTTAACATAAGCCTCGACCAAGAACAAAGGAGGCACGGGAGGTTCATCAATTTTTCATCAAATTACGCTATCAAACGCTGTCCAAACGCAAATTAACTTCGGGTAACAAGTTCTAAGCCTACGAGAAGCATTTCCACAGAGTTATTTCTTGAAAATTAGCTCGGCATACCGGAACTTCGTCGAGTAAAAGTTGTCATGATTACTCCAAATTGAATTCTAAATGGCCACAGGCATTAGGTAAGCATTTCTCCCTTTTGAACTCTCGAGAAATTGTAGGTTTTCAGCCGAATTATTCAGAACTAAATTATAGTTAATATTATTATCGAAAGTTATCGTTACTTGCCGAATTTAGTATTGAAACTAGCCCTATTCTCTCAGCATAAGGATTGCAGTTGGGTGGAACCACCATTTTCAAGTTGAAACACATCAGTTAAACGAGAATCAACGTTCGAGGTATGTTAAGGCTTATTCCTTGGGCAAGTTGTTCTCGTCGTATAGTGATACGACCTATGTTTTGAACATAGATAATGATCCTATATGTTGTAATTAGCTGATGCTTGTATATAAGGATCAGGTACGTCGTGATTAGTTGCTATCATTAGATTAATATTACATATGTTGTTGTTAGCTGATAGAAAACATATGAAGAATATATCGCAGTATCCCTTGTTGGAGAAGAATATGTTAAGTTTGAATCATGCTAGAAGTGTCATAGAAACTCATCTGTTCTTCTATTCACTGTGTTAGTAGAATTGGATGTTTTATTGTCAATCCCAGGCCTTAGAAGCTCATGGATAGTTATTGGGCCGGAGTTAGTAAGTTGAACAACATAGGCACAGCTAGGCGATATAACTACCAGTCTGGTGCCTGTATTGTTAGTAAAACTCGCCCGGAGTCCACTGGTATACTTTAACACCTCCAGGGCTAGAATTTGGATAGAATGGTCTTACCCTAGAATCAGTGGCACCAGAGTTGCCTAGTGAGTTGAGGGTCAACCTGCCATATAGTTAGTTATTGTTAGTGATTGTTAGTTTCAGTTGACTTAGTGCGTGTCCTATCAGTCGCTCAGGACACCATTCCAGTTGATACGAGTCTGATAGATCAGTGGATACCCTATGTTTGGGGGGGGGTACTTTATTAGTTGTTAGATGTGGGGCCAACACCCCAATCTTCTATGATAAGATACTCAGGTACAGGTTGTCGGGAATGGCTAAGTACAGATAAAACTTACCTACGAGGTTATGAATCACCCAGAGAAGGCATATAAAATCTGAATAGACCAAGTTAAGGTCCAAGGGACTAGAACCATGTTAGTACAATATTACCTTTGGGCTAAGAATTATGGTAAACTGCCTGTGGGAGTTTAGGGGCTGACTGCTCAAGAGCATGCCCGATTAGTAGCAGCCTTACAGTTGTTCTAAGAAAGGGAACTAAGTAATTGGTCATCTACGACCCTACAGTTGTTTATGAGCTATAGTTGTCTAAACATAACATTCAGAGTATTTTTTAGGCCACTCCAGACCTCTCCCTATCCGGTCTAGATAATTAGAGATTATGATCACTATCAGAATCCTCTAATTAGATATAGGCTCATAGGGTGTGCCTATTAGCATCTATACAAACCATTCTAGGGGCGAGTAGCGGTCGCGTTAGGCCCAGAAGGCCAGATACGTCTTTTGAGTGGATAGATTGAGACTTCAGTGTAGCACATCGGTTGGGATTGCCATTACCTAGGATAGCCTTCCATCCATAACTTTAGGGTTGCTAACTATTCCATCACCTACGGGGCTATATGATGTTGCTCCAAGGAGCTATGTGATGTCCCAAGGGACTNCAAGGACTATATCACAGTCCATTTCATGGCTGGACTATTATTTCTATGCCATATCGGCATCACTGACCCTCGTTAAGCCTGGTGCCCAGGGTGCAGTTACAAGAGCCCACCGGGCTCAGACATAGTTACGGGAGTCCAGCGAGCTCAGATGCGAACCCAGAGACCATTTAGTTGGCTATAGCACTAGTAGAATCATAGAACCTAGATAGGGGTATATAGATTGCATTGTACTTGCCAGGGCTTGTGGGGGCTCCAGTAGGTTATTTCTGTGTTGCTTGTACCTTCCAGGCTTATGGGTGCCAGGTTAAGTTCTTGTTTGCATTAATGTCTACTAGTTATAGCTCATGAATATGTAATGGTGCAGTCTTAGCTCATATACATGTAGTGCTTTACTAGACACAAGTTATGAATAGGAAAACTTCCAAGTTAATTTCTGCCCCTTCCTTTTACTTACTTTCAGTCCTTAACAACTTCTATTTAGCTTATTTATTGCCTTACATATTCAGTACATATTGTAGTGACGCCCAACTATGGGGCGCTGCATTACTTGCCTATAGGTTTAGACAGATAGATTGTGAGATCTTCTAGCAGCTATTTAGAGTCAGCAGATTGCGAGCTCCTTTCATTCGAAGTTGCCAGGTGATAGAGGTTTATTTGTCTTTCATGTGTATAGCATTTGGGTAGGCCAGAGCCTGTCCCGACCAATATTTTCACTCCTAGAGGCTTGTAGACCACAATCTTCAGTTAGTTGGTTATTGTTGGCTGCATGGGCCCTATGTATGTCTTATTTTTGGCCGTGTGGGGCCTAGTATAGCTGCTTATTTTCCTTTCTTTTATAACTAGACAACATGATGGTCTTGTCGGCCTGCATAGGATTCCTGTTGATGTTATTAGCTGGGTTAGCTATTTTCTCATACAAGTGTTGCGTGGCCTTGTTGGCCCAAGGCTGTGTTTACAACTGAGATATGCAGTTTGCTTTCTTGAATTTGAGTCATTGGTAGGAAACAGAGGTGCCTGTGCCCAGCCAGGTTAGCCCAGATTCCAGTGTGGCATTAGGTGTCAGTCATGCCTCCCAAGGTGGGGCGTGATAGCCCCAATTGCCAGCAAGTAAAGGCTGAACATCAGAAACTTAGCGGGCTAACTCAGGAGATAGCCGTGCTTGTGCGAAAATGGGAAGTAGTCAATATGAATTTAGTTATAGATTTACCTCATACCAGGCGTAAACTTGACCCTACTTGGGTCATTAATGAAAGGCTAATGGGATTAACTCATTTCTTACAGGTCAAAATTATGTTTCAGCTAAAGATTACGCTGAGTTAAATACTAAAGAGACAGTCCGGCTACATGATGTCCCAGTGTCTATCAAATTCTGACAGAGGGACACAACTTACGGCTAGGTTTTGGAAAGGGTGTCAGAATAGATTAGGGTGCAAATTAACTTGAGTACAACTTCTCATCCCTAGGCCGATGGCCAAGTTGAGTGCACATTTCAGATGCTCGAAGATATGTACTGACGTGTATACTAGACTTCAAGGAAGTTGAGATAACCATCTATAACTTATGGAGTTGTATATAATAGCAGTCACCATTTTACCATCAAGATGATGCCTTATGAGGCTATATATAGACAGAAATACAGGCCCCCCACAGGATGGTTCGAGGTGAGTGAATCAAGGTTAATGGGACTTGGCAAGATGCACCAATCAGAAGAGAAGGTTAAACTCATCTAGAATCGGTCCATCCAGTTTTTCATGAATCAATGCTACGCAAGCGCGTAAGAGACCTTTCTCAGGTTCTCTCAGTCGAGGATGCTTAGGTTACAGAAGAGCCATCAACGATGAGACTCCAATATTTATACTAAATCTTCAGGTCTGTAGGGGCTATCTTGAGAACCAAAGATGTAGCCTATTAAAGTCTTGTGGAGGAACAAAAATGTAGGAGAAATGAATTGGGAAGATGAGGATGATGCGAGGTCTAGATATACCTAGTTTTTCTAGGATCTACGACGATAGTATATAGACTCAGAAAATTTCAGTTAAGGTAAGATAGTTTTAGGTGTTGTATAGTTTCCTTGATTTCTATTGCTATCAATTGCTTACATATATGTGGTAGAATTATGTTATTCAGTTGCATGTGGCATCCCACAAGACGCTTGTGTTGGACTTTTCTGTGTTTCAAATTTCCAGATATTCCATATTACAGAGGAAACTATGCCAAATTTTTGGGCAAATCTTAAAGTATAGGACCTCCTAAGGATAGATTACATTCGAGGACGAATGTTCCTAAGGGAGGAATGATGTTACACCCCGTAAGTCGGCTTTGATTAGCAAATGTGCGCGTGTTCTTGTGAGAGTATTTAGGACACGACACGAGTAGGAGAAATCTTGAGGGAGGATCACGTGAGCACGTAACTAAATGAACGGAAGGTCGGGATCGGAGGCAGGACGCCTTAGCCGGTGCATCGCGCCCCTCCCTCGGCACGACGGGCGGCGAGTCATGCCCGTGTTCTGGCGCTGTGGGAGGTGCGCCGCACCCTTTGGCCACCACCTATATATATGTGTGTGTGTGTTAAGTGTTATGTGCTTCATTTAAAATATTTCCAAAAGAATCCTCGACCTAGGTAAGTCTCTCACAAGGATTTCTTCGAATTGACATCAAATTACGCTATTAAACCTCATCTAATTGCAAATTATTCTTAGATAATGATTCCTAGGCCTACGAAGAACGTATATATGGAGTTATTTCTTCGAACTTGGCACAGTTCAATGGAGTCCCGCTGAGTAGAAGTTGTAAAAATGACTTTTACTCAAGTTCTAAGTGTCTACAAGTGATAAGTATCTATCTTCTAAACTCTTAAAAATTTGGAGTTTTTGGCTACATTTGAGGAGATTATAAATGGTGGTCATTGTGAATATTGTTGAATGTTTCTAGTTGTTTTCATGGACCAAGAACAAAATTACTACATCAACGTAAAGGCTATGAGTTGGAGGAATTACTGGTTCTGGGCTGGAACAGGATTGGGCGAGCAGAAATCGGCAATTAAGGTATCTTAAGGCTGACCTCTTTTGGCAAGTATTCTCATCGTATAGTGATACGACCTATACCTTTGTAAGTAAGTTGAACGTATGTATGTTGTGATTGACAATTGCAAGTAGATAATGACTATATATGTTGTGGTTAGCTGCTATGAGATGAATTGCGATTATATCATAGTATTCCCCGTCGGGAAAGAGTTCACAGTGTGATAAACGCTAGGGACATTATAGAGATGTCCTTGGTCATTTGTTTACAATTTAGAGGGATTCTAACGTCTCGCTGTCATACTAAGGCCTTAGAAGATTATAGTAAGCTGTTGGGCCTAACCTGGTAGGATTGGACGACGTAGGGCGCAATAGGGCAATATAACTTTCTGTTTGACACCTATATAGATGGTAAAGCTTGCCCACAGGTCGTTGTCGAACCTTGATGCCTCCAGGGCTAGAATCTTGATAGGATGGTCTTATCTTCGAGCCATTGGCACCTGGGTTGCCTAATGAACTAAGCGATAGCTTGCCATGTGATTGGCTACAGTCAATGACCGTTAGCTTCAGTCGACTTACTTCTTTTCGTATAGGTCGCTCAGGAAACCACCCCAGTCGTTAGAAATATGATATACTAAGTAATACCCTAGGGGGGAACCTTGTGAGGGATTAGACGTAGGGATAACGCCCCAGGCTACTCTTGCAGACACCTATGTACATGTTGCCGCGAAGGGCTAAATCCAGATATACCTGCCTATGGGGCTATGAATTACTCAAGGGAGCTATATGTTATCTAGATAGACCAGGTTGACGTCCAGGGGACTAGAACCCTTAGTATCACAACATTATCTTCAGGATAAGAATTGTGGAAGGCCACCTGTGGGAAGTTAGCGCTACTGCTTAGGAACATATCCAGTTAGTGGAAGCTCTATCGTCATTCTAAGCGAAGGAACTATATAGATGGTCACCTATGACCTTGTTGTTCAGTTATGAACTACCAATTGTCCTAGTATGACCTTCAGAGTATCGCTTAGGTCACTCCGGACCTCACTCTACCTTGTCTAAGCCGATAGAGGTTGTAATAATTGGCATGACTCTCTCGTCAGGTATAGGCATATGGAGTGTGCTTGTTGGCAGCTATATAGATTTTTTTAGGGGCGAGTGGAGAGTGTGTTAGGCCTAATGGGCTAGGTACGCCTATTGAGTGACTATATTTAGTCTATGTCATCGTACCCCTATAGGGATTGACCCACCTTAGTTGGTCTCCCGTCAAATGACCTCAAGATTGCTAACTGTATCATTGCCTACGGGGCTAAAGATTGCTTAGAGGAGCTATGTGACATCTGAAAGGACTATATTCAAGCCTACAAGGTCGTATCAAAGTCCATTCACGTATGGATGTTTTTTATTCCATAACGACATTACTGGCCTTTAGTGGAGCCTTGTGAGCCCAAGGTGAAATTACAGAAGCCTAGAGGGCTCAGATGCAGTTACAGGAGCCCAAGGGCTCAGTTGCAGTCCTAGAGGCCGGATACATTTGGTTATACTTACTTGTGAAACCATAGTGATCTGGTTAAGGGTATATAGATTGAACTATACTTGCCAAGGCTTATGAGGGTCCAGGCAGGTTATCTCTGTGTTGCTTGCACCTTCCCGGCTTATGGGGGCCAGGTTAGGTTCTTGTTTGTATACTTGCTTACTAGATATAGTCTACGAATGTATAATCATGAAATTTAAGTTCCCATTTGTATAATTGTCTACTAGATGTAGGCTATGGTTATGAACGCATATAAGTTAACTTCTACCACTTTTCGCTGATTACTTTCAGTTCTTTATTAGCGTCTATTAAGTTATTATTATTACCTTACATATTTGGTACATATTATACTAACGCCCATATATGGGGCGCCACGTACTTGCCTACAGGTTTAGATAGACAGGTTTCGGGACCTCCTTAGCAGCCATTCAGAGTCAGCAGATTGATCAGCTCCTTTCATTCAAAGTTGCCAGGTAGTAGAGGTTTACTTGTCTTTTGTTATATAGCTTTGGGTAGGCCGGGGCCCTGTTCCGACCAATATTTTATTTTTAGAGGCTTGCAGACTACAATCTTCAGTTCCTAGCTAGTTGTGCGTTGTTGGCCATGTGGGGCCTATATATGTTATGTTTTGTATGTTGGCCGTGTGGGGCCTAGTTTAGTTATCTGATAGCAGCCTTGTCGGCTATAGTTTATATAGAACTGTTTGCCTTCCTTTTGTTATGACTTAGACAGCGTGGTGTTCTTATTGGCCCACATAGAATCCTTTTATTATTATGAGTGATGGGTTAGCTGTCTTATGCAGGTTGTATGTTGTTGCCTAGTCGGCCCAAGACTGTGTTTATAGCCGAAATATAGCTATTTGTTTTATTGATTTGTGTATTGCTAGTAAGCAACAGAGGTGCGTATGCGCAGCTAGGTCAGCTCAGAGTCTAGTGTGGCACTGGGTGCCAGTCACACCTCCCAAGGTGGGGCATGAAATAATGTGTATTTGAATAGTGTGTTAGACTTGTTACATGTTGTTATTTGCATTATTATATTTTATTATGTAAGGTCGGCAGATGATGCTTACCAGACTGTGTTTCGTACTGACGCTATCCTGCACTTCTTTTCTAAGTGCAAAATCCGATCCAGGAAGCTCTTCACGCTCTCATCTCTAAAGCAGCGGCAATTTTATATGAAAGATGAGCGATTGCAAGACGGACAGTCCCACTCCTCCGTTGAAGATGTCTCTCCTCCGGACATTATAGTTTCTTTTATTTTCTAAATTTATCACTCCTAGCTTTGTAATTAGATGTCTGAAGTGCAATGACAATCGGATCTTGGGAATGTTGTTTTAGCGTTGGTTTTTATCGTTATGAATGTTTCATTTAATTATGAGAGTGTTATTTCCCTTCTTAATGCTTGATGTCGGGGTAATTGTTGGGAAAGGTTGGTTCGCCCACTAAGGGTTAGTGTGGATGCCAATCACGGCAATTTGGGTCGTGACAACAAACTGTAGAAAGAACTACTAGATTGGATCAAACTCTTAAACATAATTATTTATCAATTTGAAATTCATAATTTTATTTCTAAATCTTATATTGTTATATAAACACATTTTTTAAATATTATTTATGCTATTTTTATAAAAAAATTTCTTATTAATATGATGAACA
>JACEIK010015887.1:5561-17179 GCA_018107945.1 Datura stramonium | reverse complement strand
ATATATAATGGCGGTGAAAAGGGGGCGCGACGCACCACCTATCACACCAAGCCAGGGGCGCGACGTGCCGGGCAGGCAGCGCGGCGTGGCGCCTAGTGCACCTAGCCGCAGGCCCTGGCCTCCTGTCCGCTCGGTACCGTGCTCATATACTTATCCCCTGAACGCTTTTCCATATGCGTCATACTCCAAAACTCTCAACATACATAAACACGCATCGGTTAAACGATAGGAACTTACGAGTTGCAACATCATCCCCCCCTTAGGAACATTCATCCTCGAATGTAATCTTAAGCTTAAGAGACACAACTCCTTTAACTATTGCCTAGAAAAAATTTGGCAGAGTCTCCTCCGTAACGTCGACTATCCAGAAACCTAAAACGCAAAAAAGTCCAACATAGGCATCTCATAGGACGCTACAAGCAATGATATAACATAACTCCATAACATTAAAGCGAACAACCAAACACTACTGATGAGACAAGCAATAAAATAGTAACTGAGCAACAATCTCACCTCAACTACACAGGCTAGGTCAAGCCTAGAATAATTGAGGGTATTTAGACCTCATGTCATCCTCAGCTTCCTAGGGCATCTCTTCTACATTTCTGTTTCTCCCTTAAGACTCTAATAGGCTACATCTTTGGTTCTCAAGATGACTCCCATGAACTTGATGATTTACTATAGCTATTGGAGTCTCCCCAGGGACGGCACTTCTGTACCCTGAGCATCCCTGAATGGTTCAATCTGAGAAAAGGTCTTCTACATGCTTAATTAACATTGATATATAGATCTTAGCCCCGAAGACAACTCTAACTCATAGGCCACTTGGCCGATCTTCTGGAGGATCTAGAATAGCCAAGTGAATCTAAGGCTGGGCTTGCCCTTCTTTGGCGAATCTCATAACGCCATTCTTTGGAAAACATTTCAGGGATACCTAGTCGTTGGTTCAATCTCCAACTCCCTATGTCTTACCTTGGAATAGGACTGCTGACGACCCTTGGCTATTAGTAAAACTTTTTCTCCTGACTGATGTGTTATGTCAGGTTTAGTTAACCCTGACTTATCTACTTTAGGCCATCATATAAGGGACCTACATTTCCACCCGCAACATATCTCCGAGCATCTAAATCATGTGATCTTCTTGTCCATTTACCTAAGGACGATAAGTTGTACTCAAATTAATTTGCATCCCAATCCATTCTAACAACCTTTCCAAAACCTAGCTGTGAGTTGTGCCCTTCTGTCTGAACTGATCGACACCGGGGATCATGTAACCGGATGATTTCTTTAGTATTTAACTTAGCGTACTTTTTTAGCTAAAACATAGTTTTCGCGTAGGCACGGCTATCTCCTGAATTAGCTCTCCCAATTTCTTATGCTCAGCCTTTCCCTGCTGGCCATTGGAACCTTTATATTACAACTCAACCATATCTTTCTTCTTCCCCCTATTAGTAGATCTCTATTTATACTCTGACGCGTTTCATCAAACCTAGGTGGAGGGAACAACGAACATGGTTTCCCTTTTCTACAATATATCAATGAAGCCATGTCGTATTTGGAATGCAGAGTCAACCTCTGGGTCTCAAGACTCCACCCCTTGCTATCTCAAAGGCCAATAATTCCTTTTGCTAGGCCCTGTCTCTTGGGTATACTAAGCTAGGGTCTCCGTACCGTCACTCCTTTGCCTCTACAACTAGAGGTGATATTGCAGTATTCCAGGTCATAGTCTCACTATCCTCTAAGGCCAACCTGTTGCTTATATCTCGACCTTTAACGGTGATTCCAAGCTTTATCATCCCCACTACAACCTAGGTGTGGTTTTGTTCTCCTTTAAAACTAGATGTTCATGTCTTGCCCTTACTTCTATAGGCTAAAATTCAGGGTTCGTGCCCCATGTACTGTACTGGTAAGGACATTACTAGCCAAGTCTATTAACCTATATCATTCTAACCCATACTTCGGCCGGTTACCATCATATAATCTCTCTTCCCCTCAACATAATAGGTTGGGGGTCGTAGGCTTTATTCTCCAGGTAATTCCCTACCATTATCAACACACTGTGATGGGATTAGCCTATTTGTGACCTGAGCTTTACTATTGTTGGGAGTCTATTGCTTATGGACTCTCACACGTGTGTGGATTCTCTTAGCAGTCTTACCTGGTATCTTGATTTTTACTATAGTGAAAGTCTAGGTGGCTTATTTAAGTACTAGGGGTCTTGACCACTTTTCTAAACACCTCGCCGGGAATCAACGGGTCTAGCCCACTTTTATTATTTACTCTTGGCAACATAGCATCAATACTTATGCTCTCTTCTATACTAAGAAAAGGCTGAGAGGTGGGAAATGTCCATATCATTCTGTGGTGGGGCTATGGTATTAAACTCAGCAAACTCTAAAGGGATGGAGGTGAGAATCTCATGATTTCACAATCCCTTGTGCCCTTTAGGTAATCTAATACTAACTGCTACCCTTGTCTAATATTGAGTAGCTACTAGGTAAGACAACATGTATGCTATACTCCTAACATCCTAATCCGAGGGTGTAGGAAAAACTAGGAGCAGTAATGGCGTGTCTGTTATCCTATAAAGTTCCTGGTGCCCCGGAAGGATGCTAGGGAGATTGAAAAGATGGTCTCTCTTCGCCCTCAGGCTGGGTTGTCCCCCATCTGTGGCACCTCACTGGTACCCTCTCCTGCTGTTGTAACTGACTTGCGGCTAGCTATAGTCTGTCTCATATCAAATATTATTCTAGACAGTCATAGCAATGAAAGCCTAGGGATTCAACCGTATACAACTCGACTCTATAGCACGATGTGAGAATAAGGAGGGGTAACTATACTATCATGATTCGTAGCCTTCTGCTTATAAAATATGGTGCACAACACATTTATAAATAAGACTCTACTAGACACAACTTGCAGACTCCCTAGAATATGATGTTTCTCTAATACCAAGTTTGTCACGCCTCACCTTGGGAGGCATAACTGGAACCTAATGCCACACTGGGACCTAGGCTGACCTAGCTGGGCATACGCACTTCTGGTGCATTCCAGCAACACAGAATCAAGAAAACAACCAGCTATATCTCAGTTGTAAATATAGCCTCGGCCAATAAGGCCACATAGCACACATGTAGAAGAAAATAGCTAACCCAGCAAACAAGATAATAAAGGGATCCTATGCGGGACGACAAGACCACCATACTATCTAGTCATAACAGAAAGAAATACGGGCAGTTATATATATACTACAGCTAATAAGGCTGCTAACTGAAAGTTATACTAGGCCCCACATGGCCAACATATAGAACTGAACATATATAGGCCCCACATGGCCAACACGAACAACTAACTAAAGTGTTTTGTCGAGACAGGGCCCCGACCTACCCAAAACTAAGTAACAAAAGATGGGCAAACCTATATAATCTGGCAACTCCGAATGAAAGGAGCTGACCAATCTTCCTACTTTAAGTAGCTTCTAGGAGATCCTGAAACCTGTCTGTCTAAAATAGGCAAGTATGCAACGCCCCATGCGTGGGTGTTAGTACAATATGTAAGGCAATAATAAAAGTTGAATAGATGCTGACAAAGAACTGAAAGTAATTAACGACAAGGGCAAAAGTTAACCTGTGAGCTTTCTTAACCATAACCTGCATCTAGTAAACCACTACTCAAATAAGAGCTGAAGTGGCATGAATATACATTCATAAGCTATATCTAGCAAGCAAGTATACAAACAAGAACCTAACCTGGCCCCCATAAGCCTGGAAGGTGCAAGCTACACAGAAATAACCTATCGGGGCCCCCATAAGCCTTGGTAAGTACAGTTAAATCTACATACCCCTAACAAGGTCATTATGATTCAACAGGTAACTATAGACAACCTACCTGGTCTTTGGGTCTGAAACTGAGCCCGCTGGGATCCTGTAACTATGTCTGAGCCCTCTAGGCTCCTGGGACTGCACCCTGGGTACACAAGGCTCGACGGAGGGTCAGTAATGCCAGAATGGCATAAGAAGAGGTCCATATGTGGATGGACTTAAATATAGCCTTACAGGACTAAATATAGTCCTTTTAGACATCACATAGCTCCTATGAGCGATCTATAGCCCCGTAGGCGATGACACAGTTAGCAACCCTGAAGTTGGTCAATGGAAGGCTAGGTGCGGTCAATCCAACCGAAGTACTACATTTTAATCACAATATAGCCCCTCAAAAGGAATACATAACCCCTTATGCCTAACACAACCACTACTCACTCCTGAAATAGTATATATAACTGCCAGCAGGCACACCTCGTCTACCTACACCTAACCGGGGGGTCATGGCAACATTTGTAAACGTTGACGGCATAGACAGAATAAGGTGAGGTCTAGAGTGGCCTGAGAGATACTTTGAAGGGAATACTAGGACAATGGTAGTTCATAAGAGAATAGCAAGGTCGTAGGCGACTGTCTATATGATTCCTTCGCTTAGGATGACTACAGGGCTTCTACCAACCGGATACGTTCCTAAGCAGTCAGCCCTAACTTCCCATAGGCAACATGTTATAATTCTTAGCCTGGAATTAAAGTTGTGATACCAAGGCTCTAGTCCCTTAGACACTAACTTGGCCTGTCCAGATTTCGGATGGCTCCTCTAGGCGGTTCATATCCTCATAGGCAAGTATATCTAGACCTAGCCATTCATGGCAACATGTACCTGGGCATCTATAAGAGTTTCCTGGGGCATTAGCCCCACGTGTAATCCCTAACAAGGTTTTCCCCTTAGGACCTTACTTAGTCTATCAGATTTCTAACAGCTGGGGTGGTTTCCTGAGTGACCTATACAACAAGAAATAATTCGGTTGATGCTAACGATTATTAACAATAACCAATCATATGGCAAGTTCTCGCTCAGTTCATTAGGCAACCCTGCTACCATTGACTCAAAGGTAAGACCATCCTATCAAGATTCTGGCCCTTGAGGCAACAAGGTACGCCAACGGCCTGCGGGCAAGCTTTACTAACTATATAGGCGTTAAACGGAAAGTTATATCGCTCAACTATGCCCTATGCTGTCAAACTTACCAAATTATGCCCAATAGTTAACCACAAGTTTCTAAGGTATTGGCACAACAGCAAGACATCAGAATCTCACTAAACAGTAAACAGGTGAGCAGGGAAATCTCTACGACACTCCCCGCGTTAGTCATACTTAATATACTCTTTCCCGATGAGGGATACTATGATGTAATCTTAATTCATCTTACAGCAGCTAACCACAACATATATAATTATTATCTACTTGCAGCAGCTAATCATGACATACATACATTAAAATTACTTACAGAGGTACAGGTCATATCACTATACGACGAGAATACTTTCCGAAAGAGGTTAGCCTTAACATACCTTAGTTGATGATTTTTGTTCACCCAAACAATTCCAACCTGTAGCTGACAACCCCACCAAATTGCCACCCTACACTGAGAGAATAAGGCTATTTTCAATACTAAGACTCGGCCAATAATGATATCTTTCTATAATATTAACTATAACTCAACTTCATTCAATTTGGCCAAAAATTCACAAATTCCTGAGAGTTTAGAAGGTAGAAATGCTTACCTATCACTTGTAGCAACCTAGGACTCAATTAAAAGTGATTTCTACAGCTTTTACTTGGCGCGGTTCTGGTACTCCGAGCAAATTTTCAAGAAATAACTCCGCAGGGATATTCCTCATAGGCTTAGAACTCGTTATCCAAGATGAATTTGCATTTGAATGGAATTTAGGGGGGTAAATCGACAAAACATGGATGCAAAATGGAGAGGAAGCTTTGTATGTCCCCGGCCTCCTGCCCACTCGGTACCGTGCTTGTATATCATCCTCTAAGCATTTTTCCTTATACGTCGTACTCCAGAAATCTCAACATACGTACGCACGAATCGGTAAATGATAGAAACTTACGAGGTGTAACATATTTTTACCTTATCTCTCTTGTATTTCAACCATAAATCCAGGTAAGGTGAAACCCATAAAAAATAACTGGGGTATCTTTTAGAAATCTTAGTTCAGGTGCAGTGTAATCTATAATTTTTTTCTTAGAAATTTGATTCTTAATTTCAAACAGCTCTCTAGATGAAGTTTGAAATTCAAATTTTCCAATTTCCCCTCAAGAACTCTAAACCTAGAAGANATATATATATCCTATTAGCACCATGCAAGGGGGACCTTTTTTCAAGCGGCTCACCCTTACTCTAGAGAATACTATTACACTCTACTCTATTACTTTCGAAACTCTAAGTTCCCTTTAGTTATTGTCTTCATCTCTATAGAAAAGTTAGTTAGTTTGATTTCATAAAATTTGCACTATTTGTAGATCTAAGACTCCAAGACTTTGTAGTTCGTTGTTTAAAAACAGGTTAGTGATTTTCAAAATCCTTTTTTTATTCTTCGTTTGCTTTGTTTTGAACTAGAAGTGGAGTTTATTTTTGTTCAAAACTACGTGCTAGAATTTCTGTGTAATAACTTTTAAGCTCATTCTTCATAGAAATGTTTGGTTACATGTTTATTATGTGTATGAAGAGATATCTGTTAGCATATTAGAATTTCATTTTCATCTCTATTTTTTCTAGTCATCACCCCTGCATGAGTTACTATCCTTGAGAAATTTATGTTGTAATAATTGTCCTCTGTTTTGAGATAAGGAATCAAATTTTAAAAACCAAGTTAAGCAATTGAACTATTAAATAGCTCTCCTCTGTTTGTATTTTCACTCACTCTACATGTCTTGATTAGAGAATTTAATTTTCATTGATTCCATATAAAGTTCATGTTTAACCTAACTTTTGGACCTTTATCAACATTTAATATGAATAGGTCCTAAAAAGATGAATTAACACTTGATAGTAAGTGTTAAACAAAACCCTCTTCAATTGATTGCAACTTTATTCCTAAACAATTTCAATAGAACCCTATTTTTGCCGGCAACTATCTAATAGCATCAATAAACCCTACTTTTGCCGGAAACTGTCGTTCATGGTCACTAAGGCCACTGGAAAACCATCAATGGCAATGGTTGGCCAGTCCCTTATAGCCGTACCACCTAAAATACCCATACCCAATGACATAGTGAATATAGCTAGATTGGACTACTCCAAAAATCTAAAACTTGTCGTGATTAATCAAAGCAAAGAGTGCCCTAATAAAAATCTGCCAGCGATTCCAATGAAACAGATTGCTATGTTACATGGAGATCCTTATTTGAAGTGGTCTGAATCTGAAGTTGCAACTATGAATGTGATAGAGAATTTTAGCATGCTGTGGTGGGTAAATTCTCTTACGGATGGCCAGATCTTGAAGAATTAAGAACCATAATACCAACCCAATGCAACATAGAAGGGGACTTCCAAATAGGTTACTTTAGAAATTGTCATATACTGATCCAGCTAACGTTGAAAGAGGATTTCATTAATTTAACTTCTAAGGAAGATTTCTACATTAAATCTAAGGATGGTGCCTCATATCAGATAAGACCATTAATATATGATGCAAAATTCACGCTTGATGAAGAAACATCGATAGCAATGGCATGGATTTCATTCCCCAATTTACTACCAACATACTTTGTGAAATAATTTGTTTTATCATTGGCATCTGTAGTTGGTACCTCTATTCATTTGGATATGGCTACTAAAAATAAAACAAAACTGAGTTGTGCAAAGGTAAAAGTGCTAGTAGATCTTCTATCAAAACTATCGGAGCATGTTAGAATGGATATTGAGGATGATACAACAGGGGAAATAAGGATCAGTAGGGTGAATATACAATATGACTACCTGCCCAAGTATTCTAGAGAATGAAAATTACAAGGGCATAACATACAATAAAATTGGGTAGTGAATCCATAGAATCCAATAAGGAAAGAGTGACACAATATGGAGGATAACAGACCTAAGAGGGCTGTCACAGAGAAAATGGAAGTAAAGGGGGTGGAAGAAGGCAAACCAAAGGAGACTATTCATAAGACTAGTGCCAGAAAAGAAGGAAATATAGGGGAATGGAGGGAGGTAAATAGAAAGGGAAAAGGGAATGCATTGAATAATAAGGGGAAGGAGGAAGACATCTGCGCGAAAAATTAGTATGCTGCTTTGGAGAATATTCAATCCCAGGAATCTAGGATAGAACACCAAAACAAAAGGGCAGTGAACAATGGGGAAATAAAGACAAAAGGAAGGAGGCTGGCAAATGTAACAATGTTGAGGAAAAAGATATAGAAGATAATGAAGTGGAAAGTAACAATAAAAACAACAGCAATGAATGACAACAGATCATACAGCAGATGCAGACAGCATGGCTTAAACAGGCTAACCAGATTCGACTAAGATGGAAAAGGGACCAGCACAGGCGTCTGATCAACAGATAGAGGCAATGAGTGGAGAAGAATATAAGGGTAAAGATGGGGTAATGTAATAATACCCAGAAATCCCAAAGATCAGACCCGGGAGTAAAAATTGAGAAAACTAAAAATCTGGCACTAAGTCAAAAAATGAGTCATTTTATAACCTGTGGGATAGACCAAGAGTCGTGAGGAGACTCATGGTGAGGGTCATGGTGTGAGTTGAAATTTTGGATTTTGGAAGTCCCCACTGACCTGACCACGAGTCGTGGTCAGTCACCACGATCCATAGGATGAGTCGTGGTCAGTCGGTTGGGTATGATTTGAAATTTGGGAAATGAAGGTGAAGAGTGGAGATCACGAGTCGTGGTCACTAATAACAACTCATGAGGTTACCCACAATGAGCCCCAAGTGAATTATTGGTAGTGCACTCGACGCCTAGTGCCACGAGTCATGGTCTTGGGAACAATTCGTCCAGTCCCTCGTGGGGACTGTTATTCAGTTTTTTTTTTCAAATTTAGTAAGGGTGTTTCCATAATTTCTATGATCCTAAGGCCTAAAATACGTCATTTTAAGCTATGAGTGATAAGTTTTAATAGGGGTAAGTTCATCTTAGGCCATTCTTACTCATGCATGCAAAGTTAGAGAGCTAGAGAGGTGATCAAGTTCCTTTTCCTTTAAGATTTCCTTCAATCTTTCATTGGGCAATCAAGGAGTGGTAAAATTAGATCTTCCCTAGGTCTGTAGGCTTATGAATGGGTAAATCCGTTTACACCCATGCACAATCCCTCTCTAAATCATGAAAATTCATATGTTGATTCTATGGGGTTTTAACCCAATGCATGAAATTCCTAATTTACTAAATTGGTGTGATTTAAAGATGTTTCTATCATTGAATTATGATTCATGGGCAAGTTTTACGTTATTTTCAATTAAAATCATGTTTCAAGCTTTATAAATTAAAATGCCCAATTATGAGAAGTTCATGAAAGTTGAGATTTATGACTAATGTTCAAGTATGATGAGATATTTATGATGAAAAGAATATTTTCAAGTTACTTATGTTTATGATCATGTTTACAAGTGAATTATGTATTTTCAATCATGTTAAAGTATCGGGAAATGCCCATATGTTCAAGTATGATGTATGAATTTATCAATTAAGCTTACCACATGATTTTGGAGCGACGAATCCCATGTATATTCAGCTTGTGGTATGGTTTGAGCAAGAGCTCCTCATATATGATTTCAGATTTGATATGTATTTGATTATTGAGCTTCTTCAATAGACGATGATAATATTCATTTAAAAACGATGGAGAGCAAATGCATGTTTTTGGAGTAGTGTATAGCACCAAGTAGGCTAAGGGTCGATCACCCTATGCCTCAGAACTACGCGCCAATGTAGGTACAGATTATATTAGGACCTCTCTTATGAGTTGTTCCTTGCCCCGATTGGGCCACGAGCTTGATATCGATAGCATGGTATCCTCCTTAGCCTTGGCAAGGCTTTGGATGGCTCTACCCACTTGAGTGTGATAGTTGGGATCACGTAAGCTCCATCGTGGTATGTCGGTTATATGAAGAGTCTTCCATTGTTCCTCATGATTTCAGTTATGCATGTTTATCACTCATGATATATATATATATNTTTTAATACTCCAAAATCCCAAAGATCAGACCTGGTAGTTGAAATAGAGAAAACTGGAAATCTGGCACTAGGTCATAAAACAAGTCGTTCTATGACCCGTGGGGTAGACCACGAATCGTGAAGAGACTCATGGTGAGGTTTAGGGTGTGAGTTGAAATTTTGGGTTTTGGAAGTCCCCATGGACCTGACAACGGATCGTGATCAGTCACCATGATTCATGGGATGAATCGTGGTCAGCCGGTTGGATATGATCTGAAATTTAGGCAGTTGAAGGTGACGAGTGGTGACCATGAGTCTTGGTCATTAGTAATGACTCGTGAGGTTCCCCATGACGAGCCCCAGGTGAATTATTGGCAGTGCACTCGACGCCTGGTGCCACGAGTCGTGGTCCTAGGAATGATTCGTCCAGTCCCTCGTGGGGAATGACAGTCAGTTATTTTATGTGAATTTAGTAAGGGTTTTTCCATAATTCCTATGATCCTAAGGCCTAAACTACATCGTTTTAAGTTATGAATGATGAGTTTTAAGAGGGGTAAGTTCGTTTTAGGCCATTCTTACTCATGCATGCAAAGTTAGAGAGTAGAGAGGTGATCAAGTTCCTTTTCCTTCAAGTTTTCCTTCAATCTTTCATTGGACAATAAAGGAGTGATAAAATCATATCTTCCCCAGGTATGTAGGGTTATGAATGGGTGAATCCGTTCACACCCATGCTCAATCCCTCTCTAAATCATGAAAATTCATATGTTGATTATATGGGGTTTTAACCCAATGCATGAAATTCCTAATTTACTATATGGGTATGATTTAAACATGTTTCTATTATTGAATTATGATTCATGGGCAAGTTTTATGTTGTTTTTAATTAAAATCATGTTTCAAGCTTTATAAATTAAAACGCCCAATTATGAGAAGTTTATGAAAGTTGAGATTTATGATGAATGTTTAGGTATGATGAGATATTTATGATTAAAAAGCATGTTTTCAAGTTACCCATGTTTATGATCATGTTTCTAAATGAATTAAGTATTTTCAAGCATGTTAAAGTATCGAGCAATTCCCATATGTTCAAGTATGATGTATGAATTTATGAATTAAGCTTACCACATGGTTTTGAAGCGAAGACTCCCATTTATATTCAGCTTGTGGTATGGTTTGAGCAAGAGCTCCTCATATATGATTTCAGATTTGATATGTATTTGATTATTGAGCTTCGTCAATAGACGATGGTAAGCTTTATTGAAAAACGATGGAGAGCATATGTATGTGTTTGGGAGTAGTGTCTAGCACCGAGTAGGCTAAGGGTTGATCACCCTATGCCTCAGAACTACTCACCAATGTAGGTATGATCAGATTATATTGGGACCTCCCTTGTGAGCTATCCCCTGCCCCAATTGGGCCACGAGCTCGATATCGGTATCACGATATCGTCCTTAGCCCTGACAAGGCTTTGGAAGGCTCTAGCCACTTGAGTGTGATAATTGGGACCACGTAAGCTTTATCGTGGTATGTCAGTTATATGACGAGTCTCTCATTGTTCCTCATGATTTCATTTATGTATGTTTATAACTCATGATATATATATATATA
>JACEIK010015884.1:3857-14566 GCA_018107945.1 Datura stramonium | reverse complement strand
GTGAGATAGTTGGGGCATCATGAAAGGCTCTACCATGATGGTGTCGGTTATGACGAGTCCTCCCATTGTTCCGCATGTTTTATGCATTGTTATATTTATGATATTGGCTCAAGTTATGTTATGATAAATTTTACTTATGAATATGACAATGAATGCTTTGTGAATGATTTGAAAGCCTTGAGCCTTATGTTTTCTTATGGAGTTTATGATATATGCATGATGTTCCCCTCCTATGTTTACTTATGAGTTTTACTTTACTCTTAAATGTCCGTTTTACTTATCTTGCATACTCGGTACATTCCATGTATTGACCGCATACTTTTTGTGCTGTTCGTTTCATGATACAGGGTCCGGATCTCAAGCTCATCCTTATCCTTAGTCCATCTCAGCTCTCGCTCTCAGATTATTGGTGAGTCCTCATGTTTCAAGGGATTTATGTTCGGATTTAGTCTATGATTTAGTTTCAGTATGTTAGGATTAGTTGGGGTCTTGTCCCTTCAACCCATCTATTATGACTAGAGGCTTTTCAGACTAGATGTAGTATTCCGCTGTTATGTTTGGATCATGTACCGTCGCCTTTTATATTTCATGTCATGGTTTCATTCAGTTCATGATTATTAAGCTAAGTCTTCCACTTTGTTAAATGAGATTAGCTGTATACATGTGCCATGGGTCGACCTGGGGTCTCTTTGGATCCCTTGTCCCGTGTCTACGATCCGGGTGTACGTTCGGATCGTGACAAACTTGGTATCAGAGCAATAGGTTTGAAGTGTATTATGATGTCTGAAAGCCACATTAAGTAGAGTCTTTTTCATGGGTGTGAAGTGCGCCACACTTATGACGAAGAGGCTACTAGACGTTTAGGTAAATGTTTCCTTCTTTCATGTTCTATGTCATGCGATTAAGAGTTTCTCCATCCTTCTAATTCGTGCTATTCGCGATTGCAGAATTATGGCTCCTAGAAGAATGAACGAAAGGAGTAATAGAAATTATGAAGGCCACAGACGTGGAAATGACCATGGGCATCAGCAAGCCCCACATGTTCAGGAGCCCCAAGAACCAGAGCCAGCTGCCTAAGCTGAGTTTCGAGCGTCTATTCAGATGTTGGCGCAGGCCTTGACCGCTTAGGTCAACTAGCAGGCTGTTGCGCAGGTCCCACAGTATGGCAATGCAGCGACGACTCGGATTAAAGACTTCTTGAGGATGAACCCTCCTGAGTTCACGGGATAAAAGATGGATGAGGATCCACACAAGTTCATTGAAGGGATCTCGAAGGTCACTCAGGTTATGGTGGTGATAAATGGAGAGTGTGTTGACTTGGCCTCTTATCAACTTAAAAAGGTCGCTCATATTTGGTACAAGCAATGGAAGGACATCAAGGCAGCGGGAGCGGGCCCCATCAGCTGGGATGAGTTCCACATGGCCTTTCTCGACAGGTTCTTCCCTTGGGAGATAAGGGAGTTGAAAGTAGCTGAGTTTGTGAACCTCAAGGAGGAAAAGATGGTAGTGTTGGAGTATTCTCTTGAGTTCACTCGTTTGTCAAAGTACGCCCCAGAGTTCGCGATTGACTAGAGGGTGTGGATGAGCCGAGTCGTTCATGGTGTGGCTAGTTATCAAGACAAGGATTGTAGGACTGCCATGATTCACCAGGATATGGACTTTCCTCGCATAGTGTTGTACACCCAGTAGATGGAGGCGGCTCATGCGAGGGAGAGGGAGGCAAAGAGGGCTCGGACGGATAACCGTTGTTTTTGCATCAGAGGTTCGGCGGTGGCTACCGTCCACAGTTTCAATAGAGATCACTAGCCCCAGCACCATCATTAGCTAGTGTTCCATCTAGACCCAAGGGTGACCAGAGGAGAAGGACTTCAGGGTCGAGGGATCAAAGGGTCACCCAGTTAGAGTATACCTCTCCGGTTTGCGGGAAGTGCGACAATAGTCATGCTGGGGAGTGCCTGCTCAGTTCAAATGTTTACTATGGGTGTGGTAGATCTGGGCACATGTGCTAAGAGTGCCCATATTCTAGACATGGTGATGATAGGGGACATGCACAATCTAGCAAGACAGAAGCAGCTCCATCCCGTTCTGCTCCGTAGGGAGCATCGACTAGTTGAGGTGTCGAACAATGCCAAAACTGATTCTGTGCCCTTACCTCGCGCCAGGAGAAGGAGACTTCGCCAGACATGGTCACTGGTATGTTGTGTGTCTTTCATATTGATGTTTATGCCTTTCTAGATCCGGGAGCTACCTTGTCTTTTGTGACTCCTTACATTTCTAGTAGCCTTGGAGTTAGTCTTGAGACCTTATCAGAACTGTTTTCAGTTTCGACCCCTGTTGGTGATTCGATCATAGCTAGACGAGTATATAGAGAGTGCCCGATCACTGTGTTGCATAAGGTTACCTCCGCAGATCTTGTAGAGTTAGCCATGACTGACTTTGGCGTCATTCTTGGCATGGATAAGTTGTTTTCATGTTATGCTTCGATTATTTGTAGGACCCGTATGGTGGAATTTCATTTTTCGGGTGATTCAATGTTGAAGTGGAAGGGTAGTTCTGTGGTACTAGCAGGTCAATTTATTTCCTATCTTAAGGCCAGGAAGATGATCTCTAAGGGATGCATGTATCATCTAGTCACTGTTAAGGATGTTGAGTCCGAGACCCCAACTATCCAATCAGTTCCGATGGTGTGTGAGTATCCGGATGTTTTTCCTGATGATTTTCCAGGTGTCCCTCCTGAGAGGGAAATCAACTTTGAAATTGATCTCTTACCCGATATGCAACCTATCTCTATTCCTCCCTACAGGATGGCACCAACCGAACATAAAGAATTGAAGGATCAGTTAAAGGATTTGATGGATAAGGTCTTCATTAGACCGAGTCAGTCTCCATGGGGTGCACCAGTTCTATTTGTTCGAAAGAAGGACGGTTCCCTTCGCATGTGTATTGACTATCAGCAGTTGAACAAGGTTACCATCAAGAACAGGTACCCCTTACCTAGGATTGATGATTTGTTTGACCAGCTTCAGGGTTCCAAGTACTTCTCCAAGATTGATCTGAGGTCCGGGTATCACCAGCTCAAGGTTCAGGAGAGTGACATCCCGAAGACTCCTTTCAGGACTCGGTATGGTCACTAAAAATTTGTTGTTATGTCTTTCGGACTAACCAATGCCCCTGCAGCCTTTATGGATCTAATGAACAAGGTGTTGAAGGCATATTTGGACATGTTCTTGATTGTGTTCATTGATGACATCATTATATACTCTCGGAGCGAGGAGGAGCATGCCGCTCACTTGAAAATAGTGCTTCAGACCCTCAAGGATCATCGGTTGTATGCAAAGTTCAGCAAATGTGAGTTTTTGTTAGAATCGGTGGCATTTCTAGGCCATGTGGTATCAAGTGAGGGCATAAGGGTAGATTCCCAAAAAATCGAAGGGTTGAAGAATTGGCCCAGACCGGTGAATCCTTTGGAAATCTGGAGTTTCTTGGGTTTAGCTGGCTACTACCGGAGGTTTCTTGAGGGTTTCTCATCTATTGCGTCACATTTGACTAAGTTGACTTAGAAAAAGGTGAAGTTCCAATGGTCGGATGCTTGTGAGAAAAGCTTCCAAGAGTTGAAGATCCCACTCACTTCAGCCCCAGTGTTGACTCTACCCGAGGGTACTGATGGCTTTGTAGTGTATCGTGATGCTTCGAGAGTCGAATTGGGATGTGTTTGATGCAACATGGGAAGGTAATAACATATGCCTCGAGACAGTTGAAAGTTCATGAAAAGAATTATCCGACCCATGATCTTGCGTTGGCTGCGGCGGTGTTTGCATTGAAGATATGGCGGCATTACTTGTATGGGGTCTACGTGGACACATTCACGGATCAAAAGAGCTTGCAATACGTGTTCACACAGAAATACCTAAATTTTCGGCAAAAGAGGTGGTTGGAGTTACTAAAGGAATACGACATGAGTGTCCTCTACCACCCGGGCAAGGCTAATGTGGTTGCGGATGCACTTAGTAGGATCTCTATGGAGAGTGTGTCCCACATGGATGAGGGAAAGAAGGAGTTGGTGAGAGAGTTCCATCGACTTGCAAAGTTGGGGGTTAGATTGATCGACTCGACCGATGGCAGCGTTGTTGTGCATAATAGGTCAGAATCTTCCTTGGTGGATGATGTCAAATCTAAGCAAGATGTGGATCCGACTTTGAGGAAGATGAAGGAAGCAGTGCAGAGTCAAAAGGTGGAGGTTTTCTCCCAAGGGGGAGATGGTGTTCTACAATACCAGGGTCAACTATGTGTTCCGAACATTGATAATTTGAGGGTTCAGATATTGCATGAGGCACATGATACCAAATATTCCATCCATCCGGGATCTACAAAGATGTATCAAGATTTGCGGGAAATCTATTGGTGGGGTGGGATGGTATGAAGAGGGATATTGCAGAGTTCGTAGTCAAATGTCCAAACTGTCAGCAAGTGAAGGTCGAGCATCAAAGACCGGGAGGCGTACTTCAGGATATTAGCATCCCCACTTGGAAGTGTGAGGAGATAAATATGGATTTCGTTACAGGCCTACCTCGTACTTTCCGACACTATGACTCCATTTGGGTGGTGGTAGACAGGTTAACTAAGGCTACACACTTCCTACTGGTCAAGACCACGGATTCAGCGGATGATTATGCCAAGTTGTATATTCGAGAGTTGGTTCGACTTCATGGAGTGCCTTTGTCTATTATTTCAGACCGAGGTAGTCAGTATACCTCTTAGTTTTAGTTGTTAGATGACTCGTGAGGAGACCTCACGAGTCGTCAGGTGGCTCGTGGGAAGGCTAGAATGGGCTGAGGAGTTGAGGTCCCCATGGGCATGGGAACGAATCGTGGTCATCTACCACGAGTCGTCGGGTCTACCATGGGATGAGGTTAAGGATTAAGTAGGAGGTCTGACCAGTGCACCCAACGGATGGAACCCCATGAGTCGTGGTCAGTCCCAATGACTCGTGAGGTGTGTCATGAGAAAGACTATGTAATTTTAATTGAGAATGAGGCAGTGTACTTGACGGGCGACACGACCAGTTGTTGCCCGTCCTGACGAGTCGTCAGGTCACCATTTAGGGTCACCTGGCAGTTATTTTCTGCGAATTAATAAGGGCCTTCTCGTAAATTTCTAAACTCCTAAGGACTAAACTATGTTATTTTAAGGTTGGAATAGCGTCTTTTAAAGGGGATTAGTCCATGTTAAGCCTCATTTATGCATGCAAGAGTTAGAAAGGGGAGTAGGAGGTGATTCAAGTGTTCTTCCTAAAAATTCTCCAAATTCCATCTTAGGCTTTCAAGGGGAAATTAAGAACCAAGTGTTTCCAGTTATGTAGGGTTTAGAATGGGTCAATCCTTTCACACCCATGCCCAAGTTTCATTTTAAATCATGAATTCTCCTATTCAAGCCTATGGGATTTTACCCAAATGCATGATAAATGTGATTTCTCTTTATGGGTATGATTTAATTGAGTTTCAATTATTTAATTATNATATTATTTTCTTTAAAAATCATGTTTCAAGCTTTTTAAATCTAAAATGCCCATTAATGAAAGTTCATGAAGGTTATAATTTATGATAAATATTCGATATTTTGAGTTTATTGATAATGGAAAAGCATGAATTCAAGTTCCCATGTTTATGAACATATTTTTAAAGAATTGAGTATGTTAAAGTATTGGGCAATGCCCACTTTAAAGAATTGAGTATGTTAAAGTATTGGGCAATGCCCACATGTTGAAGAATGATTTACGATTTATGAAACGAATTACATGATTTATCGATTTATGATGTCAGCCGATGAAAAGGGGCCTTTGATTCTTAGCTAAGCATGTTTTAAAGGGAATCAATGATGATAAATGTTACATTTTAGCCAATGAATCTTTATGCATGACGTTATTGATTTATGTATGAGCCTATATGCATGTTTTCGGGAGCCATGTCTAGCACCGAGCAGCCCGACATTCAAAGGACTATGCCGGAGTCTCATAACCATGTGCCACCGTGGGTTTCTACTGATATGTTGTATTGATAATGATCCCCTCAAATGTGATAGCATGCCTAAGGCACGACCCTCGCCTGGCAAGCCAGGGTCGGCTCTTCCCACTTGAGTGAGATAGTTGGGGCATCATGAAAGATTTTACCATGATGGTGTCGGTTATGATGAGTCCTCCCATTGTTCCGCATGTTTTATGCATTGTTATATTTATTCTATTGGCTCAAGTTATGTTTTGATAAAGTTTACTTATACGAATATGACAATGAATGATTTATGAATGATTTTGAAAGCCTTGAGCCTTATGTTTTCTTACGGAGTTTATGATATATGCATGATGTTCCCCTCCTATGTTTACTTATGAGTTTTACTTTACTCTTAAATATCCGTTTTACTTACCTTGCATACTCGGTACTTTCCACGTACGGAACACATACTTTCTGTGTTGTATCATTTTATGATACAAGGTCCAGATCTTAGGCTCATCCTCATCCTTAGTCCATCTCATCTCTCGCTCTTAGATTATTGGTGAGTCCTCATGTTTCGAGGGATTTATGTTCGGATTTAGTCTATCATTTAGTTTCAATATGTTAGAGTTAGTTGGGGTCTTGTCCTTCAACCCATCTATTATGACTAGAGGCTTTTCAGACTATATGTAGTATTCCGCTGTTATGTTTGGATCATGTACCATCGTCTTTTATATTTCATGTCATGGTTTCATTCAGTTCATGATTATTAAGCTAAGTCTTCTGCTTTATTAAATGAGATTAGCTGTATACATGTGCCATGGGTCGACTTAGGGTCTCTCGGGGTCCCTTGTCCCGTGTCTACGATCTGGGTGTACGTTTGGGTCATGACATTCTTGCTTCACGAGACAAGTAGACGAGCCAGGGAGAAAAGTGTCCATTATGTTTTATTAAGCTTTTTGACTTCCTACACATCAGAGATAAGATAAATACCCTAGAAAATATATTGAGGGACACACGACGTTGAGGAGGAAGAACACACAAGGAATGGAAGCACAGAACTTGGCAGATTTTTGTTTTCTTCCATTCTTTACTTGTTAGTTATGGAATTCTATCCTATGTTTCTCAATAATATCATGAACAACTAGATTCTTATCTCAGGATTTTGATGGAACCAATTGTCGGGTAATTTTATAATTGTGTTTAATTATAATCAAGTTGTTCGATTCATTCTCTATTTGTTCAATTACGTATGCATTGTTGTTAATTGAAGGGCCCTTGATTAACGAATTTCGTTATATCTTGCATTACTTGAAAAAGTGTGTGAGATTAGGTTTTAATTGCACAATGTTACTTCAAAGTCATTAAGAGATTAATGACTTAGATATTTAAAAGCAGATTTATAGATACCGAAGCTTTGACGTAATCCTGTGAATAGCATAAAGTGGTAGCTAGAGTTAGTTCGAGAGAATAACCCTAGAAAATTACTATACTTGATTTAGAGATATTTGTGGTAAGCAAAATTTATTATCGATAAAGAAGAGTGCGGCAAGATTATTGTTGATACGTTAAGAATTTATTTCGACATTTAGGGAAATCATCATCCTAGGCCTCTTCACATCAAAAGAAAGTCATTTTATTCACTTGATAATTAATTTCCCAGATTAATATAAAATTGACAATATTATACATTGTGAAGTTGATTAATGTGATATTCTTGGTGATACAAAAGTTAACTAATATAGTTATCTATCGGATCGACTTTAGACTTAAAAATCGGATTATATTTGCAACAACTGCTTATTATTTTTAGGATGAGTTTTGGGCATTATCAAATTTTGGCATCATTGGTAGAGAATTATTAATTAGTTACAACTTAGAAGTATCTGTAAGATTATTAGTTTTCCTAAATTTCTGATTCATTTTATTTTTAGTATTCAAGTTCTCACTATGAATAGTGTGCACCAAGGATGTATGCCCAGGACCTTTATAAGGCTTATAGCTTAGAATTATCGGTAAGATTATTAGTTTTCCTAAATTTATGATTCATTTTATTTTTAGCATTCAAGTTCTCACTGTGAATAGTGTACACCAAGGGTTTATGCCCAGGACCTCTATAAGGCCTGGTGAACTGTTCAAAGCATTATCGAACCCATAATGAGCATTCAGGGAATTGAACCGAGCAAATAGAAAGCACAAAAAAAAGATCAGGAAACTTGAAACTGATATGGCTGGACTTGCACCAGGAAATGGAGATGAAAGAGTCCCCATTTAGGCCAATGTGGGGAATGTCATAAATCCCCAATGTCCTAATCTAGCAGGGGCACCGATGGTGCCAGAGGCAGACCTATATGATTGGGCACAACCCACAATTGATAATTTGGTAACAGTAATTACAGTTCCACAAATACAAGCAGAAAGCTTTCAGATTACAAATCACATGTTGCACCTACTACAAAATAAAGGGCTGTTCTCAGGAAAGGAATATGAAGATCCTCAGCAGCACCTGAGAAATTTTCTGTCAACTTGTCTTACGCAAAGACAACAAAATGTATCACTAGAGGCCCTTAAGCTACTATTATTTCCTTTCTCAGTCACGAGGGAGGCACAATTTTTACTAAATTCACTCCCAAGAAACTCCATCAATGCTCGGAATGAGTTGCTAATGAAAATTTTTGGATAATTTTTTCCCACCAAATAGGACAACAAAGCAGGTTGATGAGATAGTACAATTAAGCAGAAACAAATGGAATCACTATAAGAGACTTGGGAAAGGTTTAAAGGTATGTTGGTAAAGTTTCCACATCATGGTATACCCGAGCAGATGTTACAAATATTTTTCATGGGGCTTGAAGATTATATGAAAGAAAATGTTAATGCTTCAGCAAGCAAGGCATTTTTAAGCAAATCATTTACAAAAGCTCGAGTTCTATTAGACATGATGGCTCGAAACTTAATCTGGATGACTAGAGATGCACCAATCACTCCTATGGTGCACTCATTGACCCTTGATCCAAGCAATACGATGGCGGAAAACATTGCAATATTGATGATCTGAATGAGCCTGTTGACTAAAAAGAGTGATGATTCGGGCACTAAACAGGTTCACATAGTGGATACAACAAATGGGGGATTATGCGAACCTTGTGCTACTTAGAAAATTAGTTGCTCATGGAGTGGTGAACAAGTTCCTCAAGTTTATTCAAAAGATCTGAGTTATGTGAACAATTTTAGTGGCCAAAGACAAGGCGGACAACAATGGAGACACAAAGCCAATAGATGCAATACAGACCTGCACTACCTTAGATGCAATTCACTGCTAATATTGTGACTACAAGACTGATAACGCTCAAACCATACCTCCTACCAAAGTATGAAGCAAATGTTGTCAGTAAAAAATCCAACTAAGAGATTGTGGTCGAACCCACAGGGAATATGGAAGAGCTAGACTAAAGCCAGTAAGTGAACTTGTTGGGTAGTTACTCCAAATTGGGGGTTCTAAAGAACAATAATAAAAAACAACTGTTAAAATTTTGGTTGAAATCAAGAATGAAAGATAACTAGGGTTTTTGTTCCCCATAGGTCCATAACTGCTTCGGGTATACATACGTGATCATCACCAATGCTTACTTGTAGAATTGATAACTAAGATTCATCCAAACGACTGGTTCATTCCTATTGAATGACTATACTCAATCACCGGGCCAGGTCTCATGAGCGATTGCAAACTAACCGTTATAAATATGTCTCAAATTTAACTATCCTACGGCCACAACTCAAGTTAATACAATGATCATCAAGATCAAGACTTTGTTGTAATTCTCTTTTCCTAATCTCTACCTCTCTAGGCTCAAACAAGTAAAGAATTCGGGAAATTCCTAACGTTTTACACTGTTAAGAAACGTTTAAGCATTAAGAGAATATAATACAAGTGTTTTGCATTGGTTTTGAATTACTTTTATGTAACCCTATATTGTTAATCCATCATGGTTTCCACAACCCTATCTATGGAAGTTTTAGCCCCTCATAGTTGCAATATTGCAATTTGCATTCATAATTGAATAAATCAATACTTACAATTTTGGATGAGAGAAAAACTTCTTTATATAAATCAGCAAAATCCTCAAAAACAAAGCATTAAGATCAAGAGAAAATCAAGAAAAGATTGATCACAAGTCAATCAACACAATTCTATTTTGTCTCAATGTTTAACTCAATTCTTACGTTCTCTAATTTTATCTTATGAAAATAAAACATAAAATGTATTTATGCAGACATAAAAATCCTTTTCCTAGGCTAACAGTGTGAATTTCCATAATGGATGCCGCCTGTGTCACGGCCAATCCTATGACCCATAGCAGGTTTGTACGGGTCGTACCTGCTTCGCATATGTCATTGACTGACTGAAATTTTGCTAAGTGTTGGACCTTGGTACAACTCGTACATGCTTCCTACGAGTCGTACTATGCTTCCGTGGTCTGACTCTGAGAATTCTCAATTTTTCTAAAGTTCTTCACGAGTGCTATGGTAATACTCATACCTTGACGCCATGAATCGTACTGTCTATCCGTGTCAGGAGTCAGCCTCTTGTGCAAATCTTCTAAATCTTTCCATGACTGAATACTACGGCCTGTACAAGCCTTGTACGACTCGTACTAAGAATTGTAGCATGCACTCTTCATACTTATCCATCTGAAACTTTGCACGATCTGTAGTACAACTCAT
>JACEIK010015882.1:0-17194 GCA_018107945.1 Datura stramonium | reverse complement strand
TTAAGTCTAATTTTGGTCAACGAAATATTCTGAATTCACTCTAGGAGCAACATAGAGTTAAAACCAGATAATCATGCGCTATTACGAATTGCAATGGGTTTAGTATGAAACTATCAATTGTTGTCTCACAAAATTAGAATTGCATGTTCATGGCCTTTCGAGCCTCAAAACATGACAAACTAGCCTCACTGCATCATTGTGAGCGAGGATGTTAATTCTAGTTCATGGGCAATTAATTACGTGGATGTGGTTTACGTGGATATGATTAGGGACTCTCGTGCACCTAATCATTCAACTCAACTTAGACTCACAACTACTTCTTCGAGTGGTGATGTGATAATTCTAAGTCGGTCTCTAAATCATCCCGTTTTATCAACCAAGCAAGGCGTTAGGTATATCTCTATCCTAACACAAATTATATCGTGAGATACAATCATGCTCCCTACATTCTCATGTTCTGACCTAGGCAAATGCTTCCTCAAGCATATGCCTAAGTTAACGTGTATTTTTTCATGGTGATCAATCATAAAAACAACCAATAATCCAGAATGCAAGACAAAACAACAATTAATAACTTAATTCCACTCAATTTCATAAAAACACAATCATAATTCCTTATTCCAACCCTAGAGGAAGGGTTCTAGCCATTCATGTTAGAAATAAAACTACAATAAACTACAACTAAATTAACATACTTACAAGAATTGGTAGAAGAGAAGGGAATTTGAAAAACACTAGATGAGTTCTACCACTTCTCCCTTCACTCCTAGGTGGTTTTCAGGCAAAATCGTGACAAAATGATTTTAGGAACTAAGGGACCTATTTATACTAAGCGAGAATCGTGCAAATTTGTAGCTGTTGTGTAATGGCTCAGGTGTCACGGAGTGTATGCCGAGAGCAGCTTGCCTCCGTGACACGGAGATAACGCGAGCTCTGATGCCTCGGATGCAGTAATAGCCGGCGTCTTGCGGCGCGGTGTGACCTGTACTCATGCGGCGCGTTGGCAATCTTGCTGGTGCGCGAGCAGCTTTGACGTAACCTGCAGCTTATTTGGCCTTGGCCCCAGGCCTGCATCTTTGCCTTGTCTCGTGCAGCATGGGCATGGCACGCTAGGCGCGGCACACCTTGCCAAGGCATGCTCCTTGCCGACTTCGCAGAGCCCCATCTCAACTCCATTCCTCTACTTCACCAACTTATAAATTAGTTCCTCAAAATCATTGAAACCTACAAAGCAAGGACTAATCATGTTGGTTAGTACATATCTTCATATTTATATAAAATCACATGAAAATGTATATAATGAATTAGATAAACAAGACTAAATTAGCTATAAGCATCCACTTTCGGGCATGCTATTTTGCCCGAATCACACATCCTTCACAACTCCTTTCCTCCCTCATCTACATAGGACACACACTCCATAGAAAGCCTACTAAGAGCGTCAGCCACCACATTAGCCTTGGATGGATGGTAAAGGACACTCATATCATAATTTTTATGAAGCTCTAACCACCTTCTTTGATGTAGGTTTAGATCATGCAGGGTAAACACATACGCCCAGGCTTTTGTGGTAAGTAAACACATCCACATGGACCCCATACAGGATAGTGTCTCCAAATCTTCAAGGAATATGCCAATAAACTTCCAACTCAGTCGTGAGTCGGATAGTTCTTTTCATGGACCTTCAATTGCTTGGAAGCATAGGCTATGACCTTATGGTGCTGCATCAATACACAACCAAGACTGGTCCTTGAAGCGTCACAATATACCACAAATACATCGGTACCCTCAAGTAGATTTAACCTGCTTTGGTGTTAAGGCTAGTCGAGTTTTCAAGCTCTTGGAAGCTCTTCTCACGGAGCCTCTGGCAGGAGAACTTCACTTTCTTCAAGGTCAACTTAGTCAACGGTCTTTGTAATAGATGAAAACCCTTCAACAAACCTGATGAGACGCCAAGTGTATGGGTTGTACAAGTAATATAGTGGCCCTTTTTAGGCAGGAATGTTAGACCCGCAAGAGGGAGCCCGGACTACGGTAAAACCTTTCCAGTGTTAATTTACTATAACCTCCTAATAATGAAGACAACAGTGTAAAGAAAAGTTTTGATATTTTGGAAACTAATTTTATACTAAAGTAGAATAAGTATACAAGTGAGTCTGAACTATGAATGTGAGCATCTTGAGGCTAAACGAACATGTGAAGAAATTAATCATCGATCTACGTGATTTTATCTTTTCTCCGGTTGCTAGTCGGAACTTATGCCTATGGATTAAAACTCAGTAATTTAACCCAACTTAGAATCATGAACCTTCCACCTATATTTAAAGTAAGAAGAAATCCATGTTCTAGCCATACAAAAACCGATTCCACACTTGACCTAATACGACTTTAAGGTATATTTCTATCACGAAGGTAAATCAATTCCCAATTTTCCCAAACCAAGAAAAGATCATATCCATTAATTCACAACTTTCAATTTCTTGCCCACTCTCGGGTGAAAACGGACTTTTGGATTTACATTAACATTGGCCGAGATATTAATGCGGTAACAACAAAATTAAATAGAACAACCATAGAAGAAAAGATGAAACAGCAGATAATCAACAATTACATTTCAATACAATAGTTCATAACCTCGGTAAGAAGAGGGAATTAGCCACTCATTGTGGATTGAACATCGTTAAATGAATGGAAATCATACAGAGCAATTGAAAGAAAGAAGAAAGGGATAGATAAAACACTAAATTTTCGTCCTCACAAGCGCACATGTTACGCTTCTTGCTCCACCAAGTCGAGAATAATTAAAAATGAACCTAAGTGTTCTATTTATACTAGGGATAATTTTCCCCGAGAATAACAAGCAACGTGTCACGGAGTGCATCGCGAACCTTTGCCTCCAGTGACACGGTGCAAATGTGAGCTACGGAAGTAGGCCGCCCGGGTAATTGCTCCCAACGTGGCACGGCATGCACGGGCATGCCCGGCGTGCCACGGTGCAAACGCGGACCCTCAACTGGAATGTCAGGTATGGACATGAATTCCAACGTGCCACGGCACATTCGCGAACCCTCTCTGGAATTTCTTGAATTTATATCTCCCAGGCAGAATGCATCCGCGATGGCGGCGTGTCACGGCTCCATCGCGAGGCCCTTGAATTCTTTGCTTCTCCACACCGCTTCCTTGCTCGTTCGAGTCCATCTGGAATTCTCCCAACATGTATCTTAACTCCATAAAAGTATGTTTTCTGCAAAAACAATGCTAATCATGTTGGTTAGTATAAAATCACACTTCCATACAATTTACATGAGAATGTACACATTGTTGGATAAACAAGGCAAAAGCTATGCATTTGAGTATCAATTTGGCATATAAATATGCCTCGATCAAAACCTCCGGTAGTAAACGGCTAAACCCAAGAAACTCTAATATATCTGAAAGACTAATTGGTCTAGGATAATTCTTCACAACTTCTATCTTCGAAGTCCTGTGCCCCCTCACTTGACACCATGTGGCCTAAAAATGCCCCCTGTTGAGTTCGGCCAAAACTCACATGCGTTACCGTACAGCGGCGATCCTTAAGAGTTTGTAGCACCACCCTCAAATAAGCGGCATGCTCCTCCTTGCTCAGTATGTAAGTTATCATCTATCAACACAATCACGAACATGTCCAAATATGGTTGAACTCCTTTGTTCATCAAATCCATAAAATTGCAGGAGCATTACGTTAGTCAAAGACACCATGAAGCTCATAGTGACCATACCAAGTCCTAAAGGTTGTCTTCGGGGATGTCCTCTCTCTAACTACGAGAGGAGCTGATGATATCCTAATTTGAGGTATATCTTTGAAAAACACTTGGCACCTCGAAGCTAGTCAAACAAGTCATCAGTCGGGAGGGATACTTGTTCCTAGATTGTTGACATCGATAGTCGTGCACATACAAGGAGAACCATCCTTCTTCCCACAGAAAATCTTGGTGCGCCACGGGGACTTGCTAGGTACGATGAAACCCTTGTCTAGAGATCCTTTGAATTCTCCTTCAACTCCTTAATCTGAGATGGAGCCATTCTATAAGGAGGTTTCATATCGAAAGAGGAATTCGATGCCAAAGTCGATCTCTGCTTAAGGTGGAATCCTAGGTAGATCATCTACAGGAAATACTTGGATATGTTTTCACACTAGAGCCCCGACTAGATAGTCGGGGTTTCGAATGTAGCATCCTTAACCCTAACTAGATGGTATAGCAAACCCATAGAGATCATCTTTACGTCCTTGGGTAAGTGAAATGACTGCAGTCTGAGTGAACTACTCTTCCACTCTAGGATGGCTCACCGGGGAATTGAAACTCTACCGCCTGGAGTTCTATAATTCAACGTGAATAACATGCATGTGTATCAATCTATGCCAAAGATAACATCAAAATTTATCAGGGCTAGCTCTACTAAATCTTTTGAGGTGACTCTTTGAAGGACTATGACAAGGGGAAATTTACGTACACCCGAATTTGAGCTATACCTAAATCAACGAGGCGGAGTAGAAACTAAAAGATGGGTTTTGATAGGTTTCGGGACTAACTCTGAAACAACTAGCAACATAGTGCTTCACAAAGATAAAGTAGTCCTGGATCTAGTCTGTATAATAAGGTGGACTACTCGTAACATACCGGTGACTACATTTGGAGAGACCTCTTACTCCTGATGCGATGCGGGCATAGGAATATGTTTTGACGGCCACCACCAGTGCTAGTTGATGCACCTTGCTGAGCTGAGGCGTCTTTGATGGGATTCTTCGAACTAGTGGTTGGGTCTCGGCCTCTACTATGGCCATTTGTCTATTCTTTGGACAATCCACGAGCATATGTTGGGCTTCCCACACCCAGAAACAAGCACCTATACTGCTAAGCACTAACGGTTTCCTCTGCCACACCTATCACATCCGGGAATGCTAGGCTCTAGGGATCGCTTCCTTGACCTCGAGGGCGCACTCGTCCTACGGTGCGCTTAGATCTGGATGGCACACCGCGATTGATGGTGCTAGGTTTGATGATCTCTGGTGGGACTGATGACGATGCCCACCACCGGGCCTCGCAGGAGAACCCAAAGCATCGATCTGGCCCCTCTTCCTCCCTCTCTCTCTCACTTACTTGTACCGCCTCTATCGCTAGGCGTATAGGACCCAAATTGTGAAAAATCCATATCTGATTAAGCATAGCGGTCCTACAATATTTGACCAAATGATGCACTTTATCCCATGCACGAATCGACTCACTCAAGCCCTCTAATCCGCCATCATATCAGGTGCATATTTGCACAAGCGGATGAACTCTAAAGCATACTCACAGATCTGTCATTTTGTTCTACCTCAGGTTCACAAACTCAACTACCTTAATTTCCCTCATCTCTTGCGGAAAGAACCAATCTAAGTACTTTGTAAGAAACTCATCCCAACCAATGGGACCTGCTCCAACAAGGCTGAGAAATACTAACTGCGAGGATCTAGCTATTGGTGGATTGAACCTTGCGATCCAAGCTTGTATCATAAGCGATACGGCATAGAGCATGCGGTCGATACTTGTAATATGCGTATGCAAGGTAAAAGTAAAACCGCAGTAAATAAAATTAGAAAGCATGCATATCATAAACATTTCATCATAAGATTCGAGACTAAAGCTCGCATGTTGTTATCTAAAAGCATCTGATTTAAACATAGAATATCATAAGCTGAATCAAATAACCCAAAAATGAAAACTAATAATCATAAGTAAAACTAAACATTGGGTCAAACCAACTGAAAATATAATATCATGGTAATGAACGAGGCATACTTTGAAATCATGAGGAACAATGGGAAACTTGTCATATAACCGACATTACCACGATTGAGCTTATGTTGTCCAGACTATTACACTCAAGTGGGTAGAGTCGTCCAAAGCCTTGTTGAGCTAAGGGCGCTACCATGAAATACCGATATCAAGCTAAAAAGGCCCCTCGAGGGTGGGGAAATGTTGACCAGCCGCAAGTGTACGGAGTCGTGCAAGTAATATAGTGGCTCTTTTTAGGCACGAGGTTGTCGAACCCCGGGGTTTGGACCCATTCCTTCTAACTTATCCATTTTGGTTTGATTTTAAATACCTAAAGTGTTGGTGATAGACATTTTCGCTTTAGATAAATTAAGTCTAAGTTTGGGTATGAGAAAAATTCTGAAATTACCTAGGAGAAACATAGAGTTAAAACCAGTTAATCATGCGATACTACGATTCGCAATGGAATAAGCATGGAACAATCAATTGTTATTTCACATAACTGGAATTGCATGTTCATGGGCTCTTTGAGCCTCTAAGCTTTGACAATCTAGCCTCAACTGCGTCATTGTGAGGCGAGGAGTTTAATTTTTCTAGTCGCGGGCAATCAATTATGTTGTGGTTTTACGGGGAAACGATTAGGGACTTTCGTACGTCCTAACCATTGAACTCAACTTAGCCTCACAACTACTTTCTTGAGTGGTGATGTGATATCCCAAGTTGGTCTTTCATAACCAGATGTGTCCAACCAAGCACGGTGTTAGGTATATTTCTATCCCAACACGGAACCTCTCAGGAGATTACTTCAGGCTCCCCACATTCTCATGCGAAGCCTAGGTAATGCCTTCTCAAGCTATTTTAAGCTAACAAATATGCTTTTATGGTGATCAATCATAAGAAACAACCAACAAATCGAGAATGCAAAGATGAAAATAACAATCAATAACTTAATTCCCAAAGAACAATATCCTTAAATTACAATCATAATCCATGGCTTCAACCCTAGAGGAAGGGTTCTTGCCATCATGTTCGTAAAACTACTCCTAAACTACTTTAATCTACTCCTAAACTACATACTTACATGAGATTGGTAGATGAGAAGGGGAATTTGACAAACCCTAGATGAGTTCTTCCTTTCTCCCTTCACTCATATGCGGTTTTCAGAATAAAATCGTGACCCCACAGGAATTAGGAGCTAAGGGTCCCTATTTATAGTAAATGGAAAACGTGCTTAATTTGGCACGTAGGTGAGCGGCTCGTGTCACGGGAGTATCACGAACCTTTGCCTCCCGTGACACGGAGGCATCACGAAAGATCACTTGAAATCTCACGAAAATCGGCCTCGCGGCCACTTGCGCGTGGCAACGTGGCACGGCGCCCGGGCAGCGCGTTACACACCACTTGGTCGCGGAGCCGCCACCGCCGTGGCACGTTGCCAACGCGCGGGGGCTGTCTTGGGCAACACCACTGTAGTGGCTGCCGGCGCGCGGGTGGTGTTTGGGCCTCCTCTTCTAGAAACGTTCGCGTGTTGATTCCTTCTCCAAGCCTCCTACTTCACCAATTCATGAATTAGCTCCTCAAAAGTCATCAAAAACACAAAACAAAGGCTAATCATGTTGGTTAGCACATATCTTCACTTTTATATAGAATCACATGAAAATATATAAAATAACTAGGCAAAGCACGACTAATTTAAGTTATAAAGCGTAACACGGGCCCTATATTTTTTTCATGATCAAATCTCACCAGCGGAGTTCCCAAATAAACTGATCATACCTATGTTGGCATATAGTTACGAGGCACAAGGTTAAGCTGAACCCTTAGCCTACTCATTAATAGACACTAGTCCCAAAAAACATGCATATGCTCTCAGTCATTCTTGACAAAGTTGAACCATCATCTTGCGGCGGCTAAATCATAACATTACACGCATAATTTGAGAAAGAGAAACATAACATAAGGATCCTTGGCTCAAACCAAACCACAAGATAAAAAGTGGGAGTCTAGACTCCAAGACCATGTGGTAAGCTAATAACATGAAATTGAAGTAAATCATGAACATACTTGATCATATGGGCTTTCCCAAACTTAAACATGCTTTGAAATAGACTTGATGCTAAAATCATGATTATAAACATGGAGTATTCCAGAAATCGTACTTTCGTCATAGACATTTCATCATACTTGAAACATAAATCATAATTTCAACTCTTCATGAATTTTCATAAGCCAGGCATCATAATTGTAGAGTTGGAAATCATAAATTTGCAATGCAAACACTATAAAACATTCCCATGAATCTTAAAACAGCATTAGAAATATGAATAGAATTTGCCCATGGTTGATACTTAGAGAATTTCACAAATTGGGTTAAAACCCTATAGATTCATCAACCTTGGATTTCATGAATTTAGAAGAGGATTTTGGCATGTAAGTGAAGGAATACTCCCATTCATAACCCTACATGCCTAGATAAATACGATTTCACCCTTTCTTGATTGCCCAAAACATTTGGGGGAAGAACCTAGGGAATTCTCAAGCTTGATCTCAAAGGGTGCCTCTAATCTTACCATGCATGGAATTGAAAGGCATACGATAGGTTAACTACTCTTAAAAAAATACTTCTAGCGAGCTTAAAATGATGTAATTTAGAACTGGGGGCTTCGGAATTATGAAAACACCCTTACTAAAATGCGGGGAAAAATGGACTTTGCCCGGTCACCACCTGGTGACATCATGACTCGTGGTGAACTTGACGAGTCGTTGAGTCCAGTCAATCGTCTTCTACCAAAATTTAATCTCCTTTGGCTCTAGTCGACCAACTCCATGAGTGGTGGGTCTTCATGGTCACCCCCGGACCACGAGTCTTGTAACGTTTCCTCACCTCATGGGTCACTTAAATACTCATGATGTCTCCCCATGGAGTCCTTTGAATAACTCGTCCTATGACACAGGCAGCATTTCACCTTTCTTTGTTGATCCCTCGGGTCTAATCTTAGGTACTTTCGGGATATTACAGTAGATGTGTTATAAAATTGTATGGAAAAATAGAACAAAAACTAGACTAGGAAATTGTCACGGCGATTGGAATACCACTAGGTAGGTATGTAACCCACTGACCAACGAAACCATTGTGGAAGTCTAAGTAAGCCTTTGGAGCGCAATAGCAAAGTGGCAAAATAGACAAAAGATGGTGGCTAAAAATTGGCAGGAAATTTTACAAACCTTGATGAGACTTAAGAAAGAGTGTAGTTATCGAACATAATAAGTAGTGGTAATAGTAGGAATATTTTTGAATTTAATGACGTTGAATGAATGTTGACTGGCCTATTGTGTTAATAATCTTAGTCGATCGGTGATGCCTACCGGTATGTGTGTTGTACGATACTATCTTGCTACATCTTTTTTGTAGGTTGTGGCGAGGTTTAGAAGTTCCTTGGTGTGGCGTGGAGTACTAGCACCAACTTTGAGTTCTTCTTCTCAAATGGTAGGTCTTTTGTTTTGTCAAGTATTCATTAGAGCTCTTGTAACCATCTATACTAGATCTTAGGAGAGTTATGTTTGGGGAAATTTTGTATGTTGTTTTGAGATTATCATTGATTGGTGGGAACTAAAGGAAATTTTGTATATTAATTGTAATTTTGTTGGGTTCTCTATTGAGTAAGAGTCAATGTACGTGCCGAGTATGGCTGTCCATTTGGGCAGAGTGGCCAGTATGGAGCGTTTAGGTTACCGGTCTACAGTACCAGAGCAATGTCAAGTAGACTCCTGCAAATTAGTGTGTCACGTCCACATCTAATCTTCGAGAAGTTATAAGGAATTTAGGAAGTTTTCACTTATTTCTTTCCCATCTTGTTGTCAGAAGCTGTCGATCGCTTGAGTTGAGTCAATTGGTATCTAGAAGACTCTAGTTAGTGTCTTGGCCAGGTCTAATTGGTATACGCTACTTGTGATTAGTGAAGCCCGCAATAAAGTGGTGGGTGTGATTGACTTGAGTTGACGAGAGAGACCGAAAAGAATTCTTGTTATAACATTTATTCTTCTTAGTGAGTTTTATTTGCCAAAGAAGGTTATTAATCATTATGACAAACTCACTCTGACAGAAAGTCTGGATTGTCACGGCTCATTTGTCGCGGTAGGACAACCATTGCGAACGTGGTTAGAGCGAATGCTGGGTTCCGAGAATTTCAATGTTCCCCATTACGAGACATCGAGACAACAAATAGAACCTAGTGAAAATGGACAAGCAAGGCAGATAATAGGTAAAATACGATATTATAAAAGGGCTAACACAAACAATGTCGTGACGCCAACGAACATTCATAGGAGGCCCAGTACCGGCATCCAAAAGCGAGAAGAAACGAAAAGGATATAGTATTGTCTTATAAGCCCCAAATGGGGTCTAACCAAAAATAGTTATAAAAGTTGAACACGGTGGGGGGTGACACTGGGACCCATCTAGCGGGAAGCCTCATCACTACCATTGTCAGCCTCATCATCTGCTCCCTCCTCGAACCCGCTAAGGAAGGAGAACTAGGGAAGTCTATCGGGTCTCCTGGGGTGGCATTTCCCTAGGAGTTAGGGTCTTCAGTATCTTATTGATCCCTTTCCATATGCGGACAAATATCTTATCTTGAGAGAGTTGTCTCCTTCTCTCCGCTCCAAGTCCTCTCGGAGCTCAACATGGAGTGCGGGCTAGAGCGGCAATCACCCCATACATCTCTCCTAGATCGAGCTGCTGCCTTTGGAGGTTGGCTGGTGGAGGTTCAACTAGTATAAGGCCTACTAGGTAAAGGAGGTCTAGGAAACCTCAGGGTTCTGCATGGCCGCTATCTCGGCCTATCCTCTCGAACGGCCACATGATTTGTGGAAATATTGTCCCCACCATCACCTTCAACTAAGAAGCGGACTTCCTCTTCTTCCTTCCCCTTCTAGAAGCCACCTTCACCCTCGGGAGGGTAAAAAATGTCATGCCCCACCTTGGGAGGCATGAATGGCACCTAGTGCCACACTTGGATTTGAGCGGCGACTAGGGTTATGCAGCTTCCTAGTGCATGCACAGCTCAATTCTAGAAAACAACGAGCTATATCGCTCTTTGTAAACCGACCTCGGGCTGACAAGGCCACATAGCCACTCATAATAGAAAATAGCTAACCAACAACATGCAATAAAAGGGGATCCTATGCGGAGGTAAGCCCGATACCACCATGTTGTATAGTTATAACAAAATGAAAATAGGAAGTCATAGCTATGCTATGGCCCAGAACCAAGGCAACTAACTAAAAAAGATAAACTAGGCCCCCTTTGGCCATCTCCATGAGAATAAACATACATAGGCCCCATACGGCCAACAACAAAAGCCAATGTTCGGATACGTAGCACCGCAAGCCTCCTAGGAGTGAAATAATGGTCGGGATAGGGCCACGACCTACCAATAAATTGTACAACAAAAGAACAAACCTTCTAACTATCAACTCCAAAAGAAAGAAAGGAGCTAAAAGCACTGCTAACTACAGCTGATGACTAGGAGGTCTGACTGCGTCTATCCGCACCTTTAAGCAAATGTCTGAGCGCCCCAGATGGGCATTAGTACAAGATGTGCAAGTGTAAGGCATTGCGAAAGCATTTGAATAATGCAGATAATAAAAATTGGAACGATTCAATAGAAAGGATAAGAGATGCAACCTGCGGTTCCTACAACTGTTGTATAACTTGACAATAATAAATGTAAACAAGAACCTTACCTAGACCCCATAAGCTCGGAAGGTACAACGAAGCATGATAACCTTAGGGGCCCCATAAGCCATCGCGAGCACACTTCAATCTATATACCCCTAACAAGGTCAAAATGACTCAATAGGTAACTATAGCTAACCTAACGGTCCCTAGGTATGCAATTGAGCCCACTCGGCTCTTGTAGCTTTGTACGAGTGTGGTGGACTCTTGTAACTTCACCACAGGCACAAGGCTCGACGAGGTCGGTGATGTCGATACGGCATAAAAAATAGAAGTCCATCCATGAATGGACTATAGTATGGCCCTTGAGCTGAATATAGTCCCTTAGGACAACATATAGCTCCTTGGAGCGATCCATAACCCCGAGGCGATGACACTGACTAGTAACCACGAGGTTGGTCAATGAAAAGGCTATATAAGGTAGCGTCAGGTCTCAATCTAAATAGAAATTGCTAATCTCAAACTAATGGTGACTAACCACAATATACATGCTTAGTTTTTATAAGGATTTATGTTGTATTGCAGTTCGGCAGAATAACTTGCCAAAGGAATTCTCCTTAACATACCTCGAATATAGACTTTCGTTTTAGCTGGTGAGTTCCTAACTTGTAGCAGGTGATTCCACTCAGCTGCAGCCCTTAATATTGAGAGAATAGGGATAATTTCAATAATAAATTCGGAAAATAACGATATATTTCGATAATAATATTTACTATAATTCAACTCTGGATAACTCAGTGGCTCCATCATTTCTCGAGAGTTCGGAAAGGGTAATGCTTACCTAATGCACGTGGCCGTTTAGGACTAATTTGGAGTAATTCGACAACCTTTTCTCGATGGGCTTCCAATATGCGAGTGAATTTCCAAGAAATAACTACGTAGAAATGCTTCCCGTAGGCCTAGAACTTGTAACCCGAATTTAATTTGCGTTTGGACGGTGTTTGATAGTGTAATTTGATGAAAATCTGCGAGATTTGCATGCCTTCTCTATTTTGGCCACGAGAAATTATCTAATGAATGAATAAATTAAACATAGAAGGGTTATATGGGCATAGGGCGGTGGCCTAGGGGTGCCTCGCCGGCAGGCCAACGCACCACCCGGGCGTGCCGCTGTCCAGGGCGGCGGTATGCTTGGCGCATCATGCTAGCCCCTCATGTCGGCACCACAGGCCCTACTTTGAGGCTCTTCCCGCCGCGGCGTCAAACTCTCATTACTGGAAGTCACAAATCCACGCTCACGCACACTAGCTGCTAACATCTTACGGGGTGTATCCTCCCCATAGGAACATTCATCCTCGAATGTCATTTCGGAGCTTAAAGGAGTTAACTCTTTTAAATAATACTTAGAAAAATTTGGCGAGTCTCTCTATATTATGGACTATCTAAACTTGAAATGTAAAAAAATCCAACATAGGCATCTAACAGAATGCTATAAATAGTTATTCCACAACAAAGAGGTAACCAACTAAACAGTACTAAAAATATAAGTAGGTAATAGCAATTGAACAACAACCTCACCTCGCTTCATATTACGGGTCAATCCTAGAATAAGTAAGGATACCTAGACCTCACGTAGATCTCGACTTCCCAAGTCATCTCTTCTTTATTTATTTGTTCCTCCTTAGAACTTTAATGGAGGCTACATCTTCTAAGTCCTTAACCTGCGAACTTGCCCCGATCTAGTATAAGCTGGAACCTCTTAAGTAGGCTAGCTCCTCAATAACTTGAATGTCCTCCACTAGAACAACTCAAGACGGGTCCCCTATGAAGCTTATGTAACATGGACAAGTGGAAGGCGGATTAACGATTCCGGCTCAGGAGGCAATTCTAACTCTGCCTGCTACTCGGCCTATTCTTCGGAGGATTCGATACAGGCGATGAACCTAGGTCTAGTCTTGACCTTCTTGCAAACCTCATCACACCCTTCATCGACAAAACTTTGAGGAATACCCAATCACCAACCTCAAATTTCAAGTCTCTATGCTGCACATTTCTCTTTTGGTAGGTGGATCATGCTCAGTCTGATTAACCTTGACTCCCCTAACCGAACCATCAGATGGGGACCTATATTTCCACACATACAAGGCCTCGCCAAGGTGCCATCTGGATTGTAGAATGATAGTTTTTATTGTATGAAAATTTGATATGGGTATATGCTCATCCCAAATTCCCTCCGATGTCTAGCACAAATGCCTGTAACATATCCTCAAGCATACGAATGTTGTGCTGCGACAGTCATGCGAGGTGGATAGTTGTTTCAGTTAACTGTGTCCCCAAGCATTTCTAAAATGTTGCGAGAACCTATTTGTGAATTGTGACCCTCTCATCGAGAAATAATAGATGTGGGAACACCACGTAGACGAACTATCTCCTTGATATACAACTCAGCATAGTCTTCGGCGGAGAGGTAGTCTGTTGTCAAGAAGTGAGCCCGGCTTCGTTAGTCTATCGACAATAACCCAAACATAATCGAGTTCACGCACAGTGCGAGGTAATCTGTCACAAAGTCCATATTAATTTCTTCTCATTTCCACATAGGCAGGCGCTATCTCTGCGTTAGTCAGCAGGAGTTTTCATGTTCGGCCTTTACTGCTAGCAATTAGGACATTGTGCTACAAATTCAGCAACCTCTTTTCATTCCAAGACACTAGTATATCTCCTTTATTTCATGATATTGATAACGATTAAACGGACCTCTTACAGAAGTGAGAAGCGAACGTTGTCAATAAAGAACCCAACTAGAGGTGGGGGTCGATCCGCGAGGAATATGGAAGGATATGAAACGCCCCAGTGCTTAAGCTTTTTAATCAATTATTTCCTAAGAGTAGGGATTTTTAAAATTAATAAGTAACAATGTTGAGAAATTGATGGTTGTTTCCAAATTATTGCAATTATCTAGGGTAAGTGTTCCCCATGGATCCTTAACTACTTAGGGTTTTACACTAATGATCTATCCCAACACTTTACTTGTATAAGCGATAACTTAGGTTCGTTCCAAACGACCGACCCAGTCCTGATGAATGACTATAATCAATCACTCGACCAAGTCTTATGAGCGATTTAAGCTATTTGTTATCACTAAGTTCAGTTTAACTATCCTGGAGGCCACAACTCAAGTTAATACAATGATCATCAAGATCAAGCTCTGTTGTAATTCTCTTTTCCTAATCTCTACCTCTTCTACCAAGAAGAAAATAATTCGGGCACTTTCTAACGTTGTATAGTTAAGAATCGTTAAAGATGAAGAGAATACAATACAAGCGTTTAGTATTGGTTTAGAATCACTTTATGCAAAATCTAGTTTGTTAATTCACCATGGTCCCACAGCCTAGTTGTGGTGATTTTAGCCTATCATGTTTATAAATAAATTAATAGCATTCATAGACAAAAACTAAAATTTAATACTTATAACAATGATTAGAAGAACCTTCACTTGATAAATGCAAAATTCGGAACAACAACTTTACAATCGTATCTAAAGAAAGTAAAAACACTCTCAAAACTTTCTTACTCGAAGACTTTCTAGTGAAGACTTCCTCTAAAGCTTGACTATTACATGAAAATAAAAGTATTTATAATAGTAGATTTAGGCTTTGCTTGTTCCTTAGTGAATTTGACTTGGGATGTAAAGTTCCTTTTCCTAGTGGAAGTAGGAGACCCATTTTGGGCGTTGGAAGCCTTTCTTAGCATCGCTAGGCTGGCACATTTGCGTCCAGTGTTGCTAAGCACACCCCCGCCGCATGGAGAGAGTGCTTACGCACATGCCTTATCACTTGGCCCCGGGACAAAGGCGCCTCGGTGTGCCTGGCCTTGTGCCGTGCCTTGCATGTCGCATAGCACGTAGCACACATTTGTTGTCTCTCGCAGCTTGTAGCATAACGGCACAGCGCCTCGTGCTGTTTTGGTCGCACGGGCATGGCATTGCACTATTTATTTATTTATTTTCTCTTTAATTCTTCCTTAGTGCATTCCTTCTTCAACTTCAATCCAAATGTGTCTCAAATACACCCAAATCCATCACGTTTGCTTAACTGAAACATCTAATCACATGTGTTAGCTATTTTTACAAATATATAACATAATCACATGCAAACACACATAATTTATTCTCAAAACATATTAAAAGTACGTGCAAAAATAAGTCTATGAAGTGCGTAAATACGCCCTTCATCAACACCCCACACTTAAACTATTTTTCGTCCTCAAACAATCTACCTCTTCCCTTCTCACATTTAAGCACAAATTCATCCTACAGTAGAACAAGTCTACTTACACTTACAAATCTGTGAAGCTCAAACAACTCACTTGCATGCATATTGGTTCAACATTAAAATGTCAAAGTTCGCAATCACTTAGCTTTTGAAAACTAACTCATCAAGACATATTTCGGGCCAACATGAATTATATGTAATTTAGTAATCAAGATTAAACCAAGAATCTTACAAAATTGTGCCCCTCACAATTTGGAGAGATGCCCATTCTCACACAAGATATAGAATAAGATTAACTTGGGCATAAATATAACAAAATACACATCAAGATTAAACCAAAGTCTTACCATTGTGCCCCTCACAATTTGGAGAGATGCCCATTCTCACACAAGATATAGAATAAGATTAACTTGGGCATAAATATAACAAAATACACTCATTTTCCCAAAGAACTCAACATGAATGCAAACAATGACCCATAGGCTTGCCCTTAGTGTAATACTCCGCTAATATAGAGTTATGAATCAAGGATCAATTAGGACTTTAATTTGGTTATAATGTAGGCTAAGGGACGGGTAGGAACTATTTGGCCAAGATAGTGACTAATCTCCCTAAGCACTTTTATACTTCACAATACTTTTATTTTTAAGCACATTCTTCAATTTCCAAATGTTCTCCTTATACCTCCTTTTATTTTTCTATTTTTCAATTTAGGTGACTAGTGGAAATTTTTTCTTTTCATCATTGAGCTCATTCACACACATTTTTTTTCATCTTCAATTCTTTCAAAGTTCTTTCTTCTTTTTGTTTTTCCACTAAGAATCACCCTCCTTGTTTAGCAAAATTTCACCTTTTTCTTTTCTTCTAATTCACCACACTTTTTAGTTTTTCCCTTCACTTCTCCAATTATGTTCCTTTCCTACAAAAATTGTTTATTAAAGTGCTCTAGGAGTCATTTGGATCAAATATAAGTCAATAGAACAAAAAGGAATTCAAGCTAATAATATGGCTATCAAAAGAATAGGCTAAGGCTCAACATGGCTAACTGGGATAATTACAATCAAGGTAGGTAAAATAGGATAAAAATAAGGCTGTCAAAGAAGTGCATATATCACTTCCTAAATCCATCATTCTTATTTCGCTTTGCATACACACTGGGCAAGTTCTAGACATCAATTTACAAGCATGGAGTATATCAAAAATAATTCCTCACACATTGGCACAAGATGGTTTAACAATAGAAATCAAGATCACATAAACACATATATCCATATTGCATACATAACATAATTAAGCCCATTTTTCCAAGTACAAGAATAAAATTCCCAAAAGACTAAGTGTTTCTACCTTTTTCATGCATTCTTGAGTGAATTTAATAAAGTCTCAACGATACATAAGTGAAGCACCTAGCATTCGAAGGTCCAAGTTCTTGTTCTTCCTAATGACTA
>JACEIK010015880.1:0-17200 GCA_018107945.1 Datura stramonium | reverse complement strand
ACTACCTTTAATTTACTTTAGGGGGCTTCCGCTTCCACTCATAAGAGACCTATCAGTGTCTGACCTGAGTGCTCTGTTGGGTTATTTACATGGATATAAGAAGTCATACTCATTTTAGCGGGCGCTCCGATCTGTTCTAACGGTTTCCTAGAACCTGGCTGGGAGTTGTGCCTCTCTATCAGGGTTTACTATACACTGGGCTCCACATAACCAGACTACTTCTTAAATATTTAACTCATCGCATGCTTTGGCTGCAATATAATTCCATCTGGTGAGACACAAATTGATCTCATTAGTCTTTCCACCTGGGCTCAAATGAGGCCAAGCTACACCTAGTATGATATAGCCTTGTGACTGTATTCATATTAATTACTTTCCACTCCCTTACAGTCACGACCATCTCCTATATTGGACTGCTCTGTGCCTGCTATTTCATCTTTTCTAACCTATCACTGGATCTCTACTGCTATGATTCAATGATATCTTCTATCTTTCCATGCCATCATTAAGTCTCTCTTTTTAGCCCGTTGTGTATCCGTTAAATTATGGGAGTAACGAACATGTGAACCTTAGCACGTAGAGTCGACCTCTTGGTCTGAATCAGCCCCTTATTGTCTTGAGGGCCAATGACTGCCTACTGGGCCTTGTTTCCAGGCTATTCTAAGTTAAAGTCTTTGTAACAGTACTCCTTTACCTCCTTAACTGGCGGGGTTATTGCAGCATTTTAGGTTACACCCTCACTGTCTCTTAACTATCAGTCTAAAACTTAGTTCTCAATATTCAGTGGTGATCCTATGCTCTATCATCCTAGAGGCGATTCTTGTTTTTCCCCATTAGATATTTACGCCTTTCCTCTTCTTCCTTTGGCTTGAACTCTGAGGTTCGTGCCTCCTACCTCATACTATCAAGGATGTTATCGGCCAGGTCTACTGACCTGTATTCCTTCTGACTCACACTAGGGCGTATTTTGTTCATACGATATCCCTGTCCTTCAATATCACAAACTAGGGCCATAACTATTATCTTGCAGGTATGCCCTGCCATCATTAGCATGCTACGGCGGAATCGACCTTTTTTCTAACTTGAGCTTTACTATTACTGGGGGTTTATCGTTGTTGGACTCCCTCATACACACTCGAGTGGTATTGAAAACCTTATCCACCTCCCTGGCTTACTACCTTGAGGGTCTGGATAACTTGTAAATACGAAGGGTTTCAACCACTCTCTAATCCTCCTCGGGGACAACAATTCTAGCTCTCCTCTACTATTCGTTCTGACCTCCATAGCACTGATACTTATGCTTTCTATTGTACTGTAAGAACAAGCTAGGAGGTGGGAAATGACCCTATCTTACTGTGGTAAGACTGAGGTATGGAACCTTACAATATTCAAAGAGTTGGAGATAGGAATCCTGCAATTTCCTCCTTCCTTCACACCTTTCAGGTAATTCACATTAACTGCTGGCCCTGGCTAGTACTAAATATATAGTAGGTAAACCATCTCATATGTACATATATACTATACTCCTAACCCTCTATTATGAGGTTGTAGGGAGAACTGGGGATGGCAATGGCATATCTATCTAATTAGAGGTTCCTGGTACTTCGGGAGGATGATGGGGAAATGGAGAAGACGTCTACTTCAGTCGTGAGGCTAACTGTCCCCCAACTGTGACGCCTCACTGGTACCTCCTCCTACTGCTGTGGTTATCTTGCAACTGGCTGGTGTCTGTCTTATTTCGAACATTATTCTAGATAGACATAACAAGGAAAGCTTAGCGACTCGACCCTATACAATTCTTCTCTATAGCACGATTTAAGAAGAAAGAGGGGTAACCATACTATCATGCCTCGTAGCCTCCTACTTATAAAATATGGTGCACAACACATTTATAACCAATACTCTACTAGACACGGGTTGCAGAATCCCTAGGATACGAACTGCTCTGATACCAAGTTTGTCACGCCCCACCTTGGGAGGCATGACTGGCACCTGGTGCCACACTAGCAACTAACTGACCTAGCTAGGCTTATGCACGCCTTGTGCCAGCCTACAACTCAATTAAAGAAAATAACGAGCTATATCTCGACTATAAATACAACCTCTAGCCAACAAGACCGTACAGCCATCTGTAAACGAAAACAACTAACAAACAATAGGCAAGAGAAGGGATCCTATATGGGCTGACAAGGACACCATGTTGTCTAGTTATAACAGAAATGAAGATGAGCTACTATACTAGGCTCCACACTGCCAACAAACGAAGCATAACTCATTAAGGCCCAACACGACCAACATACAACTATCTGACTGACGACTATAGTATGCAAGCCTCTAAGAGTACAAATAATGGCCGGGACAGGGCCCCGGCCTACCCAAATGCTATATAACTGAAATACAGAAATCTCTACAACCTGACAACTTCGAATGAAAGGATTTGTCCCAACTACGAACTCTGAACAGCTGCTACTGGAGATCCTGAACCCTGTCTGTCTAAACTTGCAAGCAAGTAATGCAGCACCCAGTGGAGGGCGTTAGTACAATATGTACCGAATATGTAAGTCAATAGATAAGTTAATAGAGACTGGAAGTGAATAGAAAGAAGGGAAGAAAGATTAACCTGTACGCCTGCTGATTCGTAATCTGCATCTAACTAACAATACATGTACATAAGCTAAGATAGTATAATTACACATTTATAAAAAATAACTAGCAGACAAGAATACAAAAAAGAACCTCACCTGGCCCCCTTAAGTCGGAAAGTACAATCAACACAGAATAACTCATTCGGGCCCCTAAAAGCCCTGGCGAGAACATCTCAATATATATACCCCTATCCAAGTTTCTATGACTCCACTGGTACTGTAGCCAACCTATCGGTCCCCTGGGTCTACAACTGAGCCTGCTCGACCCCTAAATTGTAGCTGTGTCTGAGTCCAGTGGATTCCTGCTGTCTGTACCCCAAGTACTAAACTCGACGGGGTGTGCCGATACATCATAAGAGTAGTCCAGCCATGGAATGGACTCTATGAGGACCTCTAACCTCAACTTCGTCCCTCACGAATGGCATACCGCTCCTCGGAGCAACGTCATCTAGCCCCTCGCGGGCGTCGACACAACTACTAACCCTGGGGTGGTCATGGATGACTCCTAAGTGAAGGAAACCCCAACCAGGGTGCTGTACTAACATCTTAATCTAGCCACTCAAAAGGCATAACTGGCCTTCTAGGCCTAACGCCACTGCTGCTTGCCCCCTAGGATAACTGTAAAGCTGCTAGCAGGCACGTCGTGCACCTGTATTCGATTAGAGGATCCTGATAGTGATCATGATCTAAAATAGTCTGGATTGAATATGGCGAGATATGGAGTGGTCCAACACAACTCTCTATATGTCCTGCCCGGAAATCTATAGCTCATAATAACCATGGGGTCATGAATGACTAACTACTCAGTCCCTTTACTTAGGAAAACTGTAGGGCTGCTACTGGCCAAACATTCTTTTGAGCGATCGACCCTAATCCTCCATAGGAATTTTACTGACATCCTTAGCTTGTGGGCAGTACTATACTAACATGGTACTTACTAGTGCCATAGGCCTCATCTTGGTCCAATCGGATCTTATATTACTTTTCTGGGTGATTCTTAACCTTATAGATAACTTTATATAGACCTAACCATTCCTGGCAACATGTGGGTGAGAAGAACCGGCTGGGGTGCTGGCCCGGCCTCTAAATACTCATAAGGTCCCCTTCCTTAGGGTACCCATAGGTCTATTTGACCTGGACGACTAGGCTAACTTCCTGGGCGACTTATATGATAGCTGTTAAGCCACTAAGACTGACAATCACTTGTAATAACTAATAGGGTGACAGACTATCACTCAGCTCACTAGATAACCTTAGGTTTCTGACTCTAAAACATGGCCTTACTATCTAAATTTCTGGCCCTAGGGTGTAGGGATATGCCAATAGCCTCTAAGCGTGCTTTCCTCACAATACAAATGCCAAACTGGTAGTTAAACCACCTAGCTGCACCCATGCTGCTCAACTTACTAGCTCAGGCTCGATAACTCTCGCTAGCTCCTATGATCTAGGCCTGGAAACAAACATGGAATTCTAATAAAATCCATATACGTTTTCTCGCAGTTAACCAGAACTTATGTAACTGTAATCTACGGATAGAAGCTAATCAAAGCGTGTCTGATCTCTATATACTAACAATAGCTAATTACAATATGTCTAATCACAATCTAATGGTAACATCTATCTACAACATATGAAATCGTCATTTCTATTCTGTAACATAAGTTGTAACACTGTACGACGAGTATACTTGCCGAGGGTTAAGCCTTACATACCTCGATTGTCGTTTCCTGAATAACCGATGAGTTTCAACTTGTATTCGCCGACTCTCTTCAGCTGTAACCGTTATACTGGGAGAAAGGGATGAATTTCAATACCAAATTCGACGTAAAATGATAACTTTTAATACCAATATTGACTATACTTCAACTTAACAAAACACGTCTAAAAATGTATTGTTTCCCAAGAGTTCAGAAGGGAGAAATGCTTACTTTGAGCCTGTGATTGTATAGAAATCAGTTTGGAGCAATTACGACAACTTTTGCTCGGTGGGGTTACGATTCGCCAGGCGAATTTCACGAAAATAACTCTGTAGTAATGCTCCATGCGGGCTTAAACTTTGAATTTGGACGGTGTTTTGCAGCGTAAACGGATGAAAATTACTTGAATTCTTCGTGTTTCCTCTTCTCTGGCTGTGAGTTTAAATTTGGAAATGATTTAAATTGTGAAGAGGCCTTTATATACATTCTTGGGTGGTGGCAGGGGTGTGCCTCGCGCCTCCCATTGAGGCTGCCACCCTGGCGCTGCACCTCNCTCCCATTGAGGCAGCAGGCCTGGTGCCCTGCGCCTCTCAAAGTGCCAGCAGGCCTAGCGCCCCGCGCTGGCCAGTGCACTGCTGGCTGGCGCGTTGTGCTGGCCCTGTGCGCACTGGTCCCGTCCGACCCCTCTTCCGAGGTTTTTTCCACACGCATCAAGTTCTTCTTACTCATCACCAATCCACATGTACGCTTACTAATCATTATTATTTATGGAATGTAACAGTGATGAAATCCAGAAGAATTACATTTGAGTCTTACTCCTGCTATGAGAAGAAAGTACGACCTGTGAGGTAAAGGTATGAGTCATACCATTCTGGTCGTGATGAACTTCAAAAAAACTTCAAATCACCAATTCAAAGAATAGGAGCTCAGTATGAGTCGTGATTCGGTTTTACGAGTCATACCCAGATCCAACACTTAGCCAGAATTTAGCCAGTTGAGATTGTACGAGAGGAAGCTACGGATCATAGGAGCATGCTATGGATCGTAGGTCGAGTCGTGGCACTAGCGGCGACAGATATGAAAATTCACCCCGTTAGCTTAGGAAAAGGATTCTTGTGTTTGTATAAATATGTTTTAGGTTTTATTTTTATGGGGACGTCAGTTTTGATAATTTTAGAGAGTAGAAACCTTGAGAAAGAGAGGATTGAGTTGGTCTTAACTTGTGATCGACCTGTTCTTGAATTCTTCTTGTTCTTAATACTTGTTTTCAAGATTTTGTGGAGTAATCGAAGGATGTGTTTTTCTCAATCATTGTTGTAAGTATTGTTTTATGTCTTTAATCATGAATGCAATTCACAACCTTGCAACTATGCGAGGCTAAACCTCCATAGTTAGGGTTGTGGAAACCATGGTAGATGAACAAGCTAGGGTTACATAAAGTGATCTTAAAACAAATACAAACACTTATATTGTATTCTCTTCATGCTTAAATGTTTCTTAACGGTGCGCAACGTTAGGACATTCCCGAATTCTTTACTTGCTTTGGTCGAAGAGGTAGAGATTAGGGAAAAGAGAATTACAATAGGGCCTTAATCTTGATGATCATTGTATTAACTTGAGATGTGGTCGCAGGATAGTTAAATCTGGAACTTAGTGATAACAGATAGTTTTGAAACCGCGCATGAGACTTGGTCGAGTGATTGAGTACAATCAATCAATAGGGACTGGTCGGTCGTTTGAATGAACCTAATTTATCAGTTCTATAAGTAAGTATTGGTGATAATCACGATTGTATACCCGAAGTAGTTATGAAGCCATGGGGAACACAAACCCTAGTTATCCTTTGATATTGACTTAACATCAAAATTTTGATATTTTTTTATTATTGATTTCTTAGAATCTTCCTATTTTGAAGTAACTACCTCACAAGTTCAGTTACCGGCTATAATCCTGTCTCCCTATTCCTTGTGGGTTTTACCCCAACCTCTAGTTGGGTTCTTTATTGACAACGCTCGTGTCATTTGAGTGTGAGAAAGTGGCGCCGTTGCTGGGGAATACGACTGAACTAGGTTATTATCTTGTAATTAACTTTTTGGTAGTCATTTCTTTAATTATGTTTATTTTTTGTGTTTTTGATACCCACATGTTGTTATCCGATGAATTCAAACCACTCAAAGTAGAGGAGATCCTCTTGTTCCATTAAATCCAGAAATCTAGAGAGCACTACGTAACATAGAAAACCACGAGCCAAGAGAGGCCCGCATAGCTGAAGAAGCTAGGCAAGCCGAGCTAGCTCGACAAGCTTCACTACAACATGCGGAAGATGAGAGAGAGGAAGTGGTGAATGCTAGTCGACAAGGGAGGGGAAACAGAGCTCATAGATTCTCTCCTCAGTACTTTGACGATGATGATGACCCAGATATTGATGAAATCGGGTCAACCGGAGCAATTGTGCCACCACCGCTGCCAGTTGGGGCTAAATTCCACATTACAAGCACCATGATTCAGTTACTAAATATGAAAGGAGTGTTTAGTGGTCACGCAGTGGATGATGCAAACCTGCACCTAATGAACTTTGTAGGCATATGCAAGGCGTACAGGTTGCCCGGAGTAAGCCAGGATGCAATACGACTCAGACTCTTCCCTTTTTCTCTATCTAGGGAAGCTACTTTGTTGTTATCGGAGTTGCCCAACAACTCCATAACCAACTAGAGGGAGCTTAAATAGGCCTTTTTGGAGAGATTCTTTCCCCCATACAGGATGTTACAGCTAAAAGATGAGATCTATAATTTTCAACAGATGAAGACTGAGGCACTCCATGAAACTTGGTTGAGATTCAAAAAGAAGTTGACTATGTGCCCCAACCACAAAATTCCAGATGATAGTTTGTTGAAATTTTTTTACAGGTCTCTGAACAATAGCACCAAGGTTGTAACAGACACGGTAGCTAAAGGAGCATTGATGAGTCACACCTTGGAGCAAGCTTCTACCATTCTTGACAGGGTGACTAAGACAAACAGGGCCGGGCATACGAGGGAGGCTGATGCAGTGGCAGACACATATGTTGTTGGTTTGACTATAAACCAATGAAGAAAAAAAGAAGAGCGCGACCAGGAGTTGGTTCACATGCGCACATCATTGGATTTGCTGACAAAGCATATTATGGGAGCTGGAGCCAAGCAGGTTAATGCAGTAATTAATCAAGGAAGGGAGCAAGAAGCTGATCACTCTGATTCTGAGGAGGAGAAAAACTTTTTGGACAGCTAGGTGGCGGGTTTCCGAACCAACGCCCAAGCATCTGGACAAAAAAATTGGCGCCAAGGTTCTGGAAATCAAGATCGGAACTAGTATAGAGAAAACTACAACAGAAACGGGTTAAAAGATAGGAGCCGAGGTCCTGAGAACGAAGGTGATTGGAGGCACAATGATGGCTACCGCAATGAACAGGCTGGATTTTATGTGCCTCCCAATGCACGAGAAGGGGAGGCTGGTCAATCAAAGTTGGAGAGCATGATGGCTGAGATGTTGAAGAAGGTGAGGTCCACCGATGATCAACTGAAGGAGATCAACCGAAGGAGATTCGAGGAGATTCGTCACATGGGTCAAAAGGTGAATCACATGCTACTACCATCAAGCAAATTGAACACCAACTTGGGCAACTGGGTCAACATCAATGAACCCTAGACAAAGGGTCATCGCCTAGAAACAAAGTGTCCAAAATTCGAAGAACGATGCACATTGTATGGAGGTAACACTAGAGTGGTAAACCCATAGTTGACCTCTCCGTTTCTAGTTGAAGTTGAAAGGAAGAAAGATAGCATAGTGGGAGGATGATGACACAAGTGATAAGAGAAAGAGACTCGGTGAGTTTCAAGAAACCCCGAGAGGTGAGAAGGAACCCGACAAGGATCAAGGGGCAACACAAGTGCAAAAAGCTATCCACGACCACCACCACCATTCCCCCAAAGGATGAAGAAGAAGGTGGAGAATGGTAAGTTCCAAATTCCTTTCAATGCTTAAGAAGCTATCTCGTGAAAATACCATTGGTCGAAGCTTTGTGAAACGTATGCCGATATGCAAAGTTTATGAAGGACTCCGGCAACAAAGAAAAGATCTGTGAGCTATGAGCCTATTGACAATGTGCATCACTGCAGTGCCATAGCTACAAGGGTCTTAGCATAGAAAAATGAGGTCCCGTGCCTTCACTATATCGAGGCATGATCGTACGTTGAGTTCGCAAGGGCACTTTGTGATCCGGGAGCTAGTATTAATTTGATGCCCTTGGCTGTATTCAAGAAGTTAGGATTGGGAACCGCTACACCAACCAACATGAAGGCTTGATGGCCGACAGAACAGTTAAGAAATCGGTGGGGATCCTGATTGATGTGCTTGTCAAGGTAGATAAATTTATATTCCCAACAGACTTTGTGATTTTGGATTACGAGGTTAATTGAGAGGTCCCCATCATTTTGGGGCGACCATTCCTTGCAACTAGACGTGCTCTAGTAGATGTAGAAGCTGGCCTGTTGAAGTTTAGGCTGAATTAAGAGGAGGTCACATTCAACATCTTAAAGACAATGAAGCAACTAAGAATGCCTAGTGTGATCTCACTACAAGGATGAGAAATGAATCACTTGGCGAATTCTCGATTAGTCAAGACATTTTCATCATGCCACGACATTAAATAAGGCACTCTACGGGAGGCAACCCATGTGAACTGGTGAAGTCTGAGTAACCAGCTTACCTACGTTGTGCCGCGACTTTAACAAAAGCGCTTCTGGGAGGAAACCCAAGTTAATGAACTAATGTGTGCTCAAAGGTGTAGGGAGAATTGAAAATAGGAGGCCGAAACATCACCGCTTTGTTATGGCTCTCAATACGACCCGTACAAGATCCTACGAGCCGTAGCGCAGTCGTGGTGAGGTTCGTAACAAAAAGATCCCAAGCCCTCGAGCCACGAAATAATCCCACGATCGTACCTCAAGGGCACGGGTCGTATGATGTATTCTCAGAATTGCCGTAAGTTTCCTTTAAAAGTTGTCCACTTGAGTCTGTGGGACTAGTCGTGGGATCTACGACGACCGTGGCACGAGTCGCACGGGCCAAAATACCCGATTCAGCCAAGATTTTTTTTAATCTAATACACGATTTAACTCAACTATACTCTCTATGCAAAACAAATACGTTCGAGTCGGTGGTCCCACCCAGCTTCTCACGCACCGTGAAAACACTCCCCCACTGTGATTGCAAACCCTGAGCTTTATCTGTCCATGAAATCAACAGTTAAAGATCCCATTTAGTTTTCTCACTCCATGAATTAAAGTAGGACTGAATCAACATTTGTGAACAAAATGAATAAAAAAATTACCAAGGTTGAACGATATCATAAAATCTGAATGAATGTTGATTTGAGCTGAGTCGTCTCAAAGCGGATGCGTGGTCTGGTCACGGAATATGCTGTGTGGCAAAGGAGGTTGAGCACCATTGAATAATGTTGAATGTGACCTGAATCCTGGGGGTGTCCAAAGGCTGTAATGTGAGAAACTCCAAATGACAAAAGAAATTTGAAGTGGTACGAGGCATAGTAATGGACCGTAGAATGCCACTACTAGTCAAGACTAAGCATTCGTGCCACCAATCTGAGCATAGTGGTGTAAAAATGTCATTCCTACGACTCGTGGAATCGACCTATGGTTCGTACCATGAGTATGTGTGGAAAAATTCAGAACAACGTAAAAAGATGGGTTCATTAGACGACTCGTGAGTACGATCATAATTCTGTGGTACGAGTCGCATATGAATACCGGTGAGTCGTACTGAAAACTAATGCATTCTGGGACTTTCCACGGGTTGTACCTTCATGGTATGATTCGTACTGTTGACCCATGGTGAAAATCTACAAATTTCTTCTCTAACTTCTTTTTTTTTTCAAAAACGAAATGCTAACTTCTTTCTCTACAGGTATAATGGCATACAAAAGCAGGGCAGATAAACCAGCAACCCAAAGGAGATTGATTGATGAACCGACTGACTCAGAGTCTGACAAGGCTGGAGACTCACCTAGTGGTTTGGTTGAGGAATGTAATACCCTGTAAGTGCCTAAGAGTAGACTCGGGGGTTAAGAAATTTAATCTACAGAAAATGGGAAAAAAGTTACAGGAAGGGAGGTAGTAACAACTCATGCTTGGAAACCACGAGCCGTTATTGAGATTCGTGGTTTGAAGATCTCAGGTGGCAGTGTAAACCATGAACGATGAAACGACTCATTGTGGGGAACAACGAGCCGTCATGGGTTGTCATGGGTTAGGATCTTAGGTTTCCCTGGTGGTGGCAACGGTGGTGACAACAGGCCGTTGGAACTTGTAACAGTCCATTGTTTAGATCATTACTAAGAGGGTGAAGGGAGGACCAGTGGTGGCAACGGAAGGATACAACGAGTCGTTGGTCCAAGAAACGACTCGTCATATCAGTCGTGGTTGGGTCACTAGTAAAGGAAGCAGTATAATCAACGGGAGGTTACAACGGGTTGTTGTAGGTGATAATGACCCGTCCTGTCAGTCGTTGTTTGGGCTAACCAGTTAAGTAACCAGTGCATCTAAAGTATGGGTGTGATGAGTCGTTAGAGGAACTAACGACTCATCATGTCAATCATTATTTGGAGAAGTTGAAAGTCGAGGGAGTCCATTGAATCCGACGAAAGGCCACCACGGGTCGTGGTAAGGACAAATGACTTGTGGTGAGGGTCGTGGGTTCCAGTTCGGCCATATTTTAAAGTTTTCTTCAGGGGAATTTTTGTAAACTCCTACTCTTTTAACTCCTAAACTATGTCGTTTTGGGTTCTACCTTTCACGATTTTAAGGGCTTTTCATGCCTAAACCCTCTTTCTCTCAACTCTCCTTCTTATTCCTCTCTTCTCAAAATTCTAGGGTTTCATTAAGGTGTTCTTCAAGCTTCAAGGAAGATTTTTGAGTGGGGTTTTCGTCTACCAGGTATGCGGGTCTTCCATCAAGGATACTCTTCCATCCTTGTGTCCCAAAATATTTTTATTAAATACCTCAATATGATAAATCTAGAAAATAATTATATAGAGCTTGTAAAAAGGGTAAATTCTTCTTTATTTCTCTTAAATGCTAATACCTACTGCGATTATGAATTTAATTGGATTATTTATTGATGGGTTATCTTGAATTATGAAATATGGGTTGAGTATGAGTGTGTGTAGTACGTTCTTCCTAAATTGATTCGAGTATTGAATGAGAATTGTTTATTTCTCCCTTGATTATCGTAGAAATTCATGATCATGATGGAAGTATGGAAATATCATATGATCAACCCTAGTGACTTGATTATGACATTGATGACCATGTTGGGTTGAGTAGAGTTGTGGGCTTGAGTAATTGAAGTAAATTATGTTCCATCACCATTTTTAGATTTAATTGATTGGGCATGATAAGATCGCATCTCCACTGTTGAACTATGAAGCTTGGGCGAATTCTATACTGCTTTCCTTACTAAAAAATCATTTTTATAAAACCTTAGAATCTAAAATGCCCGTGGCTAAAGAGTTCATAAATGGAGTGATTGTGACAAGTGTGTGAAATGGTTGTAACCTAGTTACATGAATTTATGTATCCTTGATAGATTTTGAGTTGAATTCTATAAATCATGTTTGATCTTATATTACCTATTGAATGAGGTGAGTACATAATCAAGATGCCATGATAGAATAATGCTAGTACAAATTTATAACATGCTCTTGGGTTGTGATGTGAAAGCTAATGATGAAATTGATTCTGCGATAATGTGAATCATGATGATAAATCTTATCACTAATATGTCAGCTTGTTGAGTCTGTGCCTATTTATGGATAACTGTAATCCCTTTTAATATGATTACTGCATGATGAGAGTGGTAGATGTTCTTCTCTCTAATTAGCTATTGTAAATTTATATTGGCTATAGACGTTAGTGGAGAATTTCTTATCTATGCACTAGTGGAGAATGTCTTACATTGACATTAGTGGAGAATGTCTTCTTGTAGTTGGTCAGGACTCACATCCCTAGGTGTTAGTGGAGAATGTCATCTCTTAGTCAGTCAGGACTTACATCCCTAGTCAGTTGAGTATTTTATTTTCCCTGCGTTGTTTGGGACTAACATCCCTAGCCAGTCAGTGACTCTCTATATCAGAACTATCTTTCTCCCTTTGACAGTACGAGATTCTCTTTAGCTGGGAATGTCCCCTTGGATAGTCAAGAACGCTCCCTTCGACCATCAGGGACTCCCCCTTAGACGGGCAGGGACCCTCTTGATATCAGTCACGACATCATACCTTGTATTATTCTCGATTGTTACTTTTGCACATCAGCATTTACTATAATAACATATGTCTTTATAATGGGTTATGTTAATTGAATATGTGAATCTCATTTAAGATTGTCGTATCTCATGTCAATTACATTGCTATTAAAATGTTTTACATTGTTTCCTTTGGGCATACTTTATGAGTTAGTTTATTTATGCTTCCTGCATACTCAGTACATTCCAAGTACTGACCGCGTGCCTCTTGTGCTATATTGTTTCATGATATAGATTCAGGTCTCTAGCTGCGTGGCTAGATATGCTCCTTCCTCTCCCAGTTGCTAGTGTGAGTCCTCATCTTTCGAGGACGTGGTTTATGTTCTTGTTTTATTAAGTTTCAGTTTTCAGACTTTGGGAGTTAGCTGGGGGCTTGTTCCAGCAACTCATCAGTCTAGTAGAAGGCTTTCGGACTTGTCTAGACAACTTCAGCTATGTATCTAAGTGTTATTAAATTGTCTTTATGGTCATATTAGATTCTTGTTATTTTCTTTTACTCATTTATGTTGTTAGTCTTATCGGATGTTAAGTGTATACTATGATTATGCCATGGGTCAACTTGGAGCCTTTCAGGGTTCCTTATCTCATGTCTACGATCCGGGTGTGCTCTAAGGTCGTGACAAACTTGGTATCAGAGCAAAGTTTAGAGTGTGTGAAGCGCGCCACACTTATGACAAAGAGGCTATGAGACATTTTAGGAATGTTCCCTTTTCTTCATGATCCTTATCATGCGTCGAGTATGAAGCTCTAAATAGTTCCTTCCCTAACTCGTGCTTTATGCGATCGCAGATAATGCCTCCCCGACGAGCGAATGGAAGAAGACATGGTAACGACCACCAGTAGGTACCACCAGCCCAGGCAGACCCAATAGATGATCGTGTTACTAATGTTGAGTTCTGAGCAGCCTCTCAAATGTTGGCGCAGGCCCTGACCGCTCAGCTTAACCAGCAAGCAGTGGCTCGTGCCCCTTAGAATGGAAATGAAGTGGCGACAAGGATAAGAGATTTTCTTCGAATGAACCCACCCGAATTCTTGGGGTCAAAGGTGGATGAGGACCCATATGAATTTTTGGAGGAGATTTATAAGATTACTCGCATCATGCGAGTGACAGGGAATGATAGCGCAGACATAGCCTCCTACCAGTTAAAAGAATTGCATATATTTGGTATTGTCAGTGGAGGGACAGTCGGGAAGTTGGAGCAGGTTCCGTAGGTTGGGATGAATTTATGATAGCATTTTTGGACAGGTTCTTCTCTTGGGAGTTGAGGGAGGAAAAGGTGGCAAAGTTTATCAATTTGAAACAAAATGACATGACTATTTAGGAGTATGCATTAGAGTTCACTCGGTTCTCTAAGTATGTGCCAGAAATGGTAGCCGACCAGCGGGCCCGAGTAAGCCGGTTTGTGAATGGAGTGTCAGACTCCTTGGTCAAGGAATGAAGGATTGTCGTGCTACATAGGAACATATACTGCCCACTCTTGGTAATATTTGCTCAACAGATGGAAGCAGAGAAGGTGAAAGAAAAGGAGAGAAAGGCCAAGAGGGTTAGGATTGGAGATCTAGATTTCTCCCAGTAGAGGTCGAGTACCGGATATCACTCACACTATCAGCAGAAAACATCAGCTCCGGCACCTTCGACAACCAGTGCTCCTTATCAGCCCCGAGTGAGGGAGATTACGTACCCATTGTGTATGATCTGTGGAAAGCACCACTTGGGAGTATGCATGGCCGACTCAAATGTTTGTTTTTGGTGCGTCAAGGTGGGACATAAGCACCGGGATTGCGCAGTGGTTAAGCGAGGTGAGGGTAGATTCCTGGACATTTCTTCAGCAGCTCCGATAGCACGCCCTTCTCAGCAGGGTGCATCCTCTCATCCAGGTAGTGGGCATCGTCAAAACCGCTCCTATGCTATTTCAACCCATCAGGATAAGGGCAAGGCGCCGGTAGTGGCAACAGGTATGTTATGAATCTTGTGTCATTCTTTATGTGATGCAAATCTCTATAGTGAATAAGAAGTTCAGTTGTCATGATGAGAAAAGATTGTTGGTGTATGATGTGAATAGCTCTTAGTGTAAGGCTCACAGAGAAGGCTAGAAGTGAAAGGGGAGTTAAGAATTAGTAATTTAGTCTAACTTGACGAAGGATTCAGGAGTCTTAGGATGATGACTTTAAGCCAACGGGGAGATAGTGAATATGTGAAATAAGTTAGATCTTGAGAATGATCATAAGAAGTTCCATCTCTTGCAAATGCAGTATGTTGATCTCTTTGAGGATCAGATAATTTCCCTTGTAATTTCAGTTGAAGTTAAAGTGGTATCGATTCCTATGTGAAAATTTCTGAGGATTAGAAGTAACTGTTTCAGTCAGTGATGCCAGTCTTTCCCTATGAGTCCTTATTGCTTATTTTCATGTTATGAATCAGTTATATGTGTTAATCCATGTTTGCTTATGTGTTCGGATTGGGCTCAGTCTTTGAAAGTTGTTTGTTAATTCAGTAGTCATATTATCTCATGTATGTGCTAAATCTTAAATGTAGGGAATGACTCGTGCTTATGAAATCCTTACTCTCAGTTAGATTAGATATTGGGAAATCTAGCTTAGTATTGAGAAGTGATTTGAGAACGAAAGTTTAGTCCATATCAGTTTCATGCCGGACCAAAGAGGGGGAAAGAATTCTTTTCGGTGTTTTGTCTAGTTCTATGCTGGTTTTGTGTTCCTCGGTTTTCCTAGAGTCACAGTGAGGATGCTAGATGTGAATTTTCGGATTTGGTGAATAAGGTTGGTCTGGAGTCAGATACTCCATTGGTGTTTAGCTGTGATTGATTGATATTTGGATATCGATTTTGTCTCCATCTTTCAGTATGTTTAGCCAACATTCAAGGATGAATTTTCCAAAGGGGGAGATATTTTAATACCTCGGAAATGCCTAAGAGTAGACCCGGAGGTTAAGAAATTTAATCTGTAGAAAATGGGGAAAAAGTTGTAGGACGGGAGGTTGTAACGACTCATGCTTGGAAACCACGAGCCATTGTTGAGTGTCGTGGTTTGAAGAGCCCATGTGGCAGTGTAAACCATGACCGATGTAAAGACTCATTGTGGGAAACAATGAGCCATCATATGTGGTCGTGGGTTGGGATCTCAGGTTTCCCTAGTGGTGGCAACGGGTGGTGACAATGGGCCGTTGGAACTTGTAATGGTCCGTCATTTTGATTGTGGGTAGGAGGGTGAAGGGAGGACCAGTGGTGGCAACAGAAGGATACAACGAGTTGTTGGTCCAAGCAATGACTTGTCATATCAGTCGTGGTTGGGTCACCAGTCAAGGAAGCAGTATAATCAACGGGAGGTTACAACGGGTCGTTGTAGGTGACAATGACCCATCTTGTCAGTTATTATTTGGGCTAACCAGTTAAGTAACTAGTGCATCTAATAGATGGGTATGACAAGTCATTAGAGGAACTAACGAATTGTCCTGTCGATCGTTGTTTGGAGAAGCTGAAAGTCGAGGGAGTCCAGTGCATCCAACGGAAGGCCACCACGGGTCATGGTAAGGACCAACGACTCATGGTGAGGGTCGTGGGTTCTCATTGGGCCAGATTTTTAAGTTTTCTTCAGGGGCATTTTTTTAAACTCCTACGCTTTTAACTCCTAGTGTTCAGGAAGGGTTAGGAGAGACCCAAAGTGAAGAGGAAAGTGGCAGTGATGAGTCAGAGGAGGAGGCTCCTGTTGCTGCAAAAGAGCAGACCCCACCCAGGGAAAACCGCACAATCCAGTGGAGAGTGCAGGGAGCCAAAGAAATCTATGAAAAAGACATATTTCTCACTGCCAAAAATAAGCCACAGAGGAGTATTCAAGAAGAACCGCGGATCCTCACAACCGCATTGAATGAAGTTGAGGAGATGAAGTGGATTTTTAGCTTTTATGGTTTTGAGTGGATGGCCAAGACTCCGATACAGTACACAAAAAACATAGTTCGTGAGTTCTATGCCAACTACTTGGCCACAATGGATGTAAATGCAAAAGAAAGGTAGAAAATAAAAGACCAGCCTCGTCTGGAGAGTGTTATGGTCCGAGGTCGAGAAGTTGATATATCCGAGTGGACCATTGCTCGATTGTTGTACGGCCCATAGTTCTTGCCTACCAGGATGATGCCATAGTATGATTATAGGGTGGAGGCAATGAAGTAGATCAGATCCTTGAGTGTGCAGGAGCGACAGAGGCAGCTGCAATGGCTAGCTGAGGTGATTGCTGAGAGTTAGGATGAGGCTAAATGGGTTACAGGAGGAAAGTAGGTGACCAAGAATTCATTGAACTTCAGTGTAAAATCCTACTGGACACTAGTGCGCCATTGGTTAGCACCTACGGTCAACGACAACACACTAAGTGCTGACAAAGAGGCTTTGGTTGTGATCTTGGGCAAAATAGCATGCCCAAGTGATGCTTTATAACTTAGTTTTGTCTTGTTTATCGACTTAATTATATGCATTCTCATGTACTTCTATGTAA
>JACEIK010015877.1:0-17212 GCA_018107945.1 Datura stramonium | reverse complement strand
ACTAGAAGAGAAGAATACAAACAATAACCTAACCTAGCCCCCATAAGCCTGAAAGGTACCATCAATACAAAATAACTCGCTCGGGGCCCCCATAAGCCCTGGCGAGCATACTTCAATCTTTATATCCCTAACAAGGTTCCTATGACTCCACTGGTTCTATAGCCATCCCACTGGTCCCCTGGGTCTGCAAATGAGCCCACTCGGCTCCTAATTTGTAGCTATGTTTGAGTCTTGTGGACTCCTGATAACTGCACCCCTGGTACCAGGCTCGACGAGGGTCAGTGATGCCGATACGACATAAAATAATAGTCCATAGAATGAACTGTAATATGGCCCTTGGGCCTCTGCATCGTCCCTTGGGACGGCATATCACTCCTTAGAGCAACGTCATATAGCTCCGTAGGCGACGACACAACTATTAACCCTAGTGTAGTCACGGGAGGCTCCTAGGTAAGGGCAAACCCAACCGATGTGCTATACTGAAGTCTCAATATAGTCACTAAAAAGGTATATCTAGCTTTCTGGGCCTAACGCGACCACTGCTCGCCCCTAGAATAATTTGTATAGCTACCAGCAGGCAAACCCCGTGTACCTATACCTAATCAAAGGATCCTGATAGTGATGATAATCTCTAATTGTGTAGACCGGATAGGGTGAGGTCTTGAGTGGCCTAACAATACTCAGGATGTCCTGCTCCGACAACTATAACTCAGAAGCAACTGTAGGGTCGCAGACAACCAATTACATAATTTCTTTGCTTAGAACGACTGTAGGGTTGCTACTGACGGAACATGCTTTTGAGTTGTCGGCCCCTTATCCTCCACAGGTAGCCTACTGAAATTCTTAGACTGAGAGTAATACTGTGCTAACATGGTTCTAGTCCTTTAGACCTTAAGTTGGTCCATTCAGATCTTATATGACTCTTCTGGACTATTCCTAACCTTGTAGGTAAGTTTACATGTACTTAGCCACTCACGATAACCTGTATCTAAGCATCTTATAGGAGAAGGCTAGGGCTTTGAACCACCTCTAACTGCTAATAAGGTCCCCTTTCTTAGGGTACCCACAGGTCTATTTGACTTGAAGACTGGGATGGCTCCCTGGGCGACCTGTATGACAAATACTAAGTCAATTGGAACTAACAATCACTAGTAGTAGCTAACTAGATGGAAAAATGTCACTCAGTTCACTAGAAAACCCTAGTGCCGCTGACTCTAAAGTATGGCCATCCTATCTAAACTTCTGGCCGTGGGGCGTGAGGGTACGCCAATGGCCTCTTGGTGTGCTTCACTGACAATACAGGCGCCAAACTGGTAGTTATATCGCCTAGTTGTGTCTATGTTGTTCAACTTACTAACTCAGGCCCAATAACTATACATGAGCTTCTAAGGTCTAGGCCTGACAATAAAACATCCATTTCTACTAACACGATGAACTGAAGAACAAAGGAGTTCCTGCGATGCTTCTAGCGTGTGTCAAACCTAACATGTTTTTTCCTGACAAGGGATACTGTGACATAATCTTTATATATAGCAGCTAACCACAACAAATGTAAATGTAGTCTACTAATAGCAGCTAATCACGACCTACCTGATCCTTATATACTAGCAGCAGCTAATTACAACACATAGAATCATTATCTACGATTAAAACATAGGTCGTATCACTATACAATGAGAATAACTTGCCAAAGGAATAATCCTTAACATACCTCGAATGTCGTCTTTCATTCGGCTGGCGAGTTTCTACTTCAAAATGATAGTTCCACCCAACTGCAATCCTAATGCTAAGACAATAGGGCTAATTTCAATGCTAAATTTGGCAAAAAGCGATAACTTTCGCTAATAATAGCAACTATAATTCAACCCCGAATAACTCGGTCGAAAACCTATAATTTTTTGAGAGTTCATAAGAGAGAAACGCTTACCTAATGCCAGTGGCCGTTTAGAATCCAATTGAAGTAATTCTGACAAATTTTACTCAATGGGGTTCTGGTACTCCGGCAAAATTTTCAAGAAATAACTCCACAAAGATGTTTCCCATAGGTATAGAACTCGTTACCTGAAGTTAATTTATTTTTGGACGGCGTTTTGTAGCATAAATCGGCAAAAAATGAACGAAATCATCATTCACTCCCTTATTCCAGCTGAAGATAAATATTAGAAATGACCCAACTTAAATGTGAAGGAGCCTTATATAATATTGAGGTGGTGGGCTAGGGGGCGCGGTGCGCCACACATAGCACCGGGTTGGCTGGAGCGGCGCGGCGCCCGATGCGTTGTGCCTCCAGTCCCGGCCTCCTGCTCGCTCGATGTCGTGCTCTTTACACATTCCCCTGGGCCTTTTTCTGCATTCATCATACTCCAAAACTTTCAACATACGCACACACGCATCGGTTAACACTAAGAACTTACAGGATGTAACACCCTCCCCCCCTTAGGAACATTCATCCTCGAATGTAATCTTCATGATTAAAAGACTCAACTCTTTTAGTTGATATCAGAAAAATTTCCGTAGAGTCCCCTCTATATTATGGACTATCCAGAAACCTAAAACACAGAAAAGTCCAACATAGGCGTCTCACAAGATGCTATCTGCAACTGAATGATATAGTGCCTAAGGACTCTACTCAATATCTAGAAAATATTTTTTTCATTTATGCATTTGTCTGGATCTGTATGTTGTCACTATGGATCCTAAAACAATTGAAAGCATTTCGATCTTAGTTTATCCTTAGCTTCTCAATTATCTCTACCATATTCCTATTCCTCTCTAAGTCACTTATAGATCACATCTTTGATCCTAACGGTAGCCCCTTACGGACCTGGTAGCTTAATATAGCCGTTGAAGCCTCCGTGTGGGACGACTCTTCTGTAGCATAAACAGATCCTAGCCTTGAAGGAAACTCCATCTCATAGGTCACTTAGTCACTCTCGTGGAGGATCCGGTATAGCTCAATGACTGTGTGGGATGGACTTGCCCTGCTTGTCAAGTCTTATAACGCCCTTCAGTGATGAAGTTTTTAGGAATAATCAGTTGTTGCCTCAATCCGTAACTGCCTACACCGTACATTAGGGTAAGACTTCTGAAAACCCTGGGCTATCAGTACCTACTTTGCGATAAGCTAAACTTCCTTTATTTAGCTGATGTGTTAGTATGCCTTATTAAATTACCCCTAATTTATCTACTCCAGGTCGTCGTTTAGGGGGGACCTACATTTTCACTTATAATAGATCTTCGGGCATCTAAACCATGTGCTCTACTTGGCTATTTGTTTGGTGACAAGAAGAAGTACTTAAATTAACGTGTGCCCCAATCTGTTCTAACAGCTTCCTAGAACCTAGTGGTGCATTGTGCCTCTCTGTCAGAATTTATTAGATACTTTGGATCCACGCAACCGGACTACTTCTTAAACATTTAACTCGGCATAACCTTCAGCTGAAATATAATTCATCCCGCGAAACATTAGTTGATTGTTAGCCTTTCTACACTAACTCAAATGAGGTCAATTTACACCTGGTGTGAGATAACCTTGTAACTGCATTCATGTCGATTACTCTCCATTTCCTTGCAGGCACAACAATCTCTTTGATTGGGCTGCTCGGTTCCTACTATCTAGCCTTCCCTGGCTTGTTATTGGAGCTCTGTGCTATGACTCAACAATATCTTCCCTCTTCCCTTGCCATCAGTAGGTCTCTCTTTCCGACCTGACGTGTCTTCATTAGACTCTGGGTAGAGGGAGTAATGGACATGGTGCACCTTGGCCATAGTCTACTAATGAAGTCCTTCCATCTTTGGAATGCAGAGTCGACTCTTGGGTCTCACGACTCCGCCCCTTATTATCTCATAGGCCAGTGGCTTTCCACTAAGCCTTGTCTCTGGGCTGCACTAGGTTAGAGCCTCTGTGTCGCCACTCCTTTACGTTCACACTGGTGGTGATATTGTAGCATTCCAGATTACAATCTCACTATATGTTAACTGTCAGCTTGATGCTTATTGATTGACATTCAGTGGTGGCCCCATGCTCTGTCAATCAACTTCAACCTGGAGGTGATTATGTTTCCCTCTAGAGTTAGGTACTCGTGCCTTTTCCCTTTCTTCCTTAAACTGAGATCTGAGGTTCGTGCCCTATGCCTCATATTGTAAAAGATATTACTAACCAAGTCTATGGAAGCCTACATCCTTTTTGACCCGCACTCAAACTGTGTGTTCATATGATCTCTGCGTCCTTCGGCATAACAAACTAGGGCCATAGCCATTACCTTGCGGATATGCCCTACCTTCATTAACATGCTGATGGAATCGGCCCTTTTCTGACCTAATCTTTACTTATTACTGAGGATTTATCGCTTATGGACTCTACGTCACACACTTAAGTGTTGTTGGCAGCCTTATCCGCCCTCTTGATTTACTACTGTAAGAGGGTCTAAATATCTTTAGTAGACATTAAGGGCCTCGAAACCATTCTCTAATCTTTCTCGGAGGTAGAAATTCTAGCTCTCCTTTACTATTCTATTTTGGACAATATGGCATTGATACTTGCACTTTACATTGTACTCGCCACGATCCTTCGTGTATTTAGATAATCAACATTAACTATTGTCCCTGCCTGATTCTTAATTTCTACTAGGTGAGACAACTCATACATATATCATATATATATATTCCTAACCTCATTTGAGAGCTAGAAAAGAAGCTGGGACAATCTTTAGCATATCTATCATCTTATGAAGTTCCTGGTTCCCCGGGAGGGTGATGGGAGAAATTTAAGAGCATCTCTTTGCCCTTGGTGACTATCCCCAAACTTGTGACACCTCTTTGGTATTTCCTCCTATGCGGATGTAGTTATCTTGCGAATTTGGTTGGAGTCTTTCTTACATCCACGTATTATTCTAGACGGACATAACAATGAAAGCTTAGGGACTCAACCTTGTACAACTTGGCTCTATAGCACGATCTAAGAAGAAGAAAGGGTCACCATACTATTATGCCTCGTAGCCTCCTTGCCAATGGAATGTGGTGCACAACACACCCATAAAAAGACACTACTAGACATGGCTTGTAGACTCGCTAGGATATGACACACTCACGATACCAAGTTTGTCACGCCCCTACCTTGGGAGGCATGACTTGCACCGAATGCCACAACTTTGGAATCTAGGGCGACCTGGATGGGCACGGGCACCTCTGGTGCCTACCACTAACTCAAATTCAAGAAAACAAGCTACTATATCTCGGGCGCCAAGCACGGCCTCGGATAGACAAGGCCGCAACACCGGTAAAGAAAACTGATAACCCGGACCCAACATACATCATTAGGGATCCTATGTGGCCGACAAGACCACCATGTTGTCTAGTTATAACGAAAGGAAAATAAACGACTATACTAAGGCTATACAGCCAATACCTAAATAAGACATACATAGGCCCCATATGACCAACAACGAAGCAAATTAGCCCGGATATTGTGATGCATGAAGCCTCTAAGAATACAAATTGTGGTGGGGATAGGGCCGTACAAATGCTATAGAAATGAAATACTATAATACGTACAACTTGACAACTGCGAATGAAAGGAGATGGACAAGCTGTTGACTTTAAGCGTTTGCTACTAAAGATCACGAACCACATGCATACAACTTCCTGCAGGCAAGTATGCGGCGCCCCATGCGTGGGAGTCGGTACAATATGTCACCCCGTTTGTAAGAAATAATAAAAGTTGAGTAGAAAGTACATTAAAGACTTGAAGCAAGTAAAAAGAAGGGTAAGTTAACCTAAATCTGCTTATTCATAGCTTTTGCATCTAGTAAAACTCTACATGTATATGAGCTATAACTATACAATCATATATTCATAAGCTATAGTTAGCAGACAAGAATACAAAACAAGAACATAGCACGGGCTCCATAAGCTTGGAAGGTGAAATCAACACGAATAACTCGCTTGGGGTCCCCGCAAGACCACGGCAAGCACTCTTCAATCTATATATCCCTAACAAGTTTCCTATTACTCCATTAGTGCTATAGCCATCCACCGGTCACTGGGTATGGCGAGCCCAATCAACTCGATACGCCCAAATTTGTTTGTGGTCCAGGTGGACTGCGATAGTGCACCACAGGTACAAGAATTCACCGACGAGTCGGTGATGCCGATACGGCGCCAAAATAATAGTCCAAGCATGGAATGGACTATAATATGACTATAGCTTCTACATCATCCCTTGGGAAAAAATATCATTCAGTCGGCAACGATGTCGGATGCCAGTGGCGACGACACAAATAGTAAGCCACAGGGTGATCACGGAATCCTCTAGGTGAGGGCAATCCCAACCGACATGCTATACTAAAGTCTCAATTTATCACTCAAAGGCGTATCTGGCCTTATGGGCCTAACGTGACCGTTGTTCGCCACTAGAATAATCTGTATAGCTACCGGCCCGGGCACACCCCGTGTACATGTACGATCCAAAGGATCTGATATTGATCATAATCTCTAAAGGCCTAGACTAGATAGGGCGAGGTCTGGGTGGCCTAACAATACTCTTGATGTATTGCTCGAACCAACTATAACTCATAAGCACCTGTAGGGTCGCAGAAGATAAATTACTTAGTTCATTTGCTTAGAACATTGTGGGGCTACTGCCCGACCCGGGTATGCTTTTGAGCGGTCGGCCCCTAATCCTCCATAGGTAGCCCTGCGAAATTTTAGCGAGGGTAATACTATTCTAACATGGTTCTTATCCTTTAGACCATAACTTTGTTTGTTCGGAGCTTACATGACTCTTCTAGATGATTCCCTAACCTTGTAGGTAAGTATACATGGACTTAGCCACTCCACGACAACCGTACACGAGAATTTTATAGGGCTTGAGTTGGGCCATTACTGACCCCGTGTTTAACTGCTAATAAGGTCCCTTCCTTAGGTTACCCTGAGTCTATTTGGCCTGCACGACTGGGATGACTACCTGGGAGACCTGGCATGACGCATACGAAGTCAACGGGGAGTTGGCGGAGTCCGCGGTTGTAGTAACTAACTAGATGGCGGTACAGTACATAGTTCACTAGACAACCTAGTCTTTTGCTAACTCTAAAGTATGGCCATCCTATCTAGATTTCTGGCCCTGAGGGGTGAGGGTATGCCAAAGTACTCTAGGCGTGCTTCATTGATAATATAGGCCCAATAACTATCCATTAGCCTCTAAGGTCTAGTGCCCGACAATAAAACATCCAAAATTCTACTAACACAATGGGCGAGCGAACGAAGAGTCTAACATGTTCTTTCCCGACAAGGGTTACTGTGACATAATCTTTATACGCTTTCTAGTAGCTAAACACAACACATGTAACTATAGTCTACTAATAGCAGCTAATCATGACATACGATCATATATACTAACGGCTGACTAATTGCAACACATAGAATCATTATCTACGTTTAAAATATAGGTCGTATCACTATACACCGAGAATAACTTTTCGAATAAATAAGCCTTAATATACCTCGAATGACGCCTTTCGTTCAGCTGGCAAGTTTCTACTTGTAAATGACACTTCCACCCAAGCTGAATCTAATGTTAACATAATAGGTCTAATTTCAATACTAAATTCGACAAAAAGCAATAACTTTCGATAATAGCAACTATAATTCAACTCCGAATAACTCGGTCAAAAACTTATAATTTCTCGAGTTCAGAAGAGAGAAATGCTTACCTAATGCATGTGGCTGTTTAGAATCCAATTGAAGTAATTTCGACAACTTTTACTCAGTGGGATTCCGGTACACCGGCTGAAATATCAAGAAAATAACTCCACAGAGATGCTTCTCGTACGTCTATAACTCATTACCCAAAGTTAATTTGTGTTTGGACGGCGTTTGGTAGCATAAATCGGCAAAAATGAAATCGTCGTTCGGTCCCTTATTCGGTAGAATATTAGAAATGAGCCAACTTAAATTTGAAGGAACCTTATATAGTATTGAGGCAGTGGGCTAGGGGGTGCGGCGCGCTGCTGGTAGCACTGCCAGGTTGGTTGGCGCAGTGCGGTGCCCGGTGCGCTGGGCCTCAATTCTTGGTCTCTTGCTTGATGTCATTGCTCTTATACTTGTTCTCCAGGAGCCTTTTTCCTCATGCATCGAACTCCAAAGCTCTCAACATATGCATGCATGCGTCGGTTAAACATTAGGAACTTACAGAATGTAACAAATTCTTGACCGCTTCTATCTTTATAGAGTCCACCTGCACCCTCTTTTGACACCACATGGCCAAAAAAATTCTACCCATTCAACCAAAACTCACACTTTTGAATTTAGCAAACAAGCTGGTGATCCTTGAATGTACGTAGCACCAGTCCTCAAATGAGTAGCATGCTCCTCCTCGCTTTGAGAATATGATGATGTCATCTACGGGAGCAATCACGAACATGTCCAAATATGGCTTGAATACCCTAAATAATCAAATATTTGAAGATACGGGAGCAATTCATTAGCCCAAGCGACATAACTACAAACTCATAGTGACCATATCGAAATTAAGGCTGTTTTCAAAATGTCATACCTAACTCTAAGCTGGTGATAACCGAATGCGAGGAGTCTATCTTTGAGAAGCACTTAGCACCTTGAAGTTGGTCAAATAATTCATCAATTATGATAAGGGAATACTTGTTTTATTAAACTTGTTCAAGCTGCCCAGGTAGTCGATGCACATATGAAAAGACCTATCCTTCTTTCGAACAAGAGAGAACCGGTGCACATGAGGACTTGCTAGGCCTGATGAAGCTACTCCATCGGGAGATGAGTCAACTTCTCATTTCAAATCCTTTAGCTTCGGCTAGAGGCATTACGTGAAGAGGAATGGATAGGCTACATATCGGAAAAAGGTTAATACCAAAGTTAATCTCCTACACTTGGGAGGGATTGGAGTAGATCTTACGCAGGAAAAGCCTCTACAGATACTCACTTAATATATAGGGACGGCGGAAGAGCGGCGTCTTAGAAATAGCATGTACTTGCAACCATGAAAATCATATTTGGCCTTAAGGTAGGAAGTAAAGTGACCTACGAGCTGCGTGAACTACCCTTTCATTCTAGGGCGGCTCACTGGGAATCAAAACTCTACCGTTTGGGTTCTACAATTTCGAGCATAATATGCATGCAACGATCCATGCCAAGATAACTTCAAAATCGAGTCATATCTAACTCTACTAAATCGGTTGAGATGTTTCTGGTGTGATAGAAATTTTTATATACCCATCGAGCTATAATTGAGTCATCAACTGGATTAGAGACTAAGAAGGGTTATGATAAGATTTTGAGGCCCGACTCTGAAACTAATAGAAATATTAGGCATCACAAAAGATAAAGAAGTATCACCCAGTCCTGACACTAAATATACATCAAGAGGAAATACTCATATTATACCGGTAACCACATGGAGAGACCTCCTGCTCCTTACGAGGTGAGAGGGCATAAAACACGTCTGACCCGGCCACCACATGCACTAGTGGATATGCCTTGTTGAGCTAAACGTGTTGGTGGAGGCACATTGAACTGATGGTTGCTCATGGCCTCTCTATGGCCTAATAAGCTGACTCGGTCTATAAGTAGATGTTCGGGTTTTACCGCACAGAGCTCAACACACGACCACGCTAGGAACTCCTTGAGGTGCTTCGACCACACATGTCATGTTGCCACCTTTGAACCTACGACCTGCTCCTTACTCCTCACAGGAGCCTTATGTCTTTACGCTCTAATCACGCCTAGATACGGATGGCACCTTTGTTGGGATGGGCGTGGCGATGATCTTTGGTGAGCTGTGACAGTGTTCTATTGCCTTTCTCTATTTGGGAAAAACAGAAAGCTTCTGTTGTTGTCCTCTTAGCCTCTCTCTCCGTTTTCCTTCATCTAATCTGCTTATATGTTATTTGGGAATATATAACCAATGGGAGAAGTCTAGATCATTGTTCAGCATTGCCATCCCTACGCTGCTTCTGCAGTAATTATGACACTCCATACACAAATGTGTTTCATATAAGCTCTCCTAATCCACAACCATCTTCGGCGCTTACTTGGACAGATGGGTAAACTCCAAAGCGTACTCTTACAGTCAACATTATTCTGCCTCATGTTGACGAACTCTACTTCCTTTGCTTCCCTCAACTCCTTAGGGAAGAATCTATCTAAGAACATAGTCATGAACTCATCAGCTCACAAAAACTCGTCCTACTGCTCTATCATCCCTCCATACACGATGGTACCAAATATCATCAATCCTTTCAGCGTGGGAGGCTATGTCTTTGCTCTCCTCACCTGTCACTCCCATAATTTGGGTTATCTTCTATATCTCCTCCAAAAACTCCTGTAGATCCTCATCCACTTTTAACCCAAGGAACTCAGGTAGATTCATCTTAAGAAAGTCCCGAATTCTAGATGTCGCTGCATTCCCTATTGTGAGGGACCTGGGCTACTGCCTACTTGTCTACTTAATTGATCAAAGCCTATGCCAGAATATGGAATACCGCTCTAAAATTGGCATGAGAGACATGCTCGGGCGAAAGACTTTTCTTGCTAGTGTGAGTGGGGCTTATTGGTGCCCATATCTATTTCCATCTTCATGGTCATTTCCATTTCCTTTCCATTCCTTCTACTATTTAAGCGGCGTGGAGGCCAGTGCGCAAATCGTATAGCATGCGTTAAAAGGATAGAGAGGTACTTCATCGCACGACATAGATCATGAAAGAAGGGAAATTTCTAAACGTCTTGTAGCCTCTCACCCATAAGTTTGGCGCGCTTCACACCCATGGAAAAGACTCTACTCAACGCGTCTTTCAGACGTCTGAGACACTCTAAACCTTGGCTCCAATACAAAGTTTGTCATAGCTTAATAATAGGATCGAACCAAGACATGGACCTGGAAACACGAATGGCTCCAAGTCGACCCATAGCATGAAAATAGTGGCTAAAGAGCATACATTAAATGGAAAATGATAAGCTAAACATTAATAAATGGAAGTCAGAAATCATATCATTAATACAAAGTCAACACTCTGAACAAAATAAAAGTCTTACATAATATTTGATAAGCCTCTAAATTGTCTAATGAGCTAATGGGACAACACTCCCAACTAGACCAATAAAGTCTGAAACTGAAATAACATAATCAAACACCAAGTTGAAGGTCCTCGGGAGATGAGGACTCACCAACAATATAATTGTGCTGGATTGAGGCCAGACTAATGATGGGCTAGTGTAATGCTCGAGACTTGTACCATAAAAATGGTAACATAGAGTATGCGGCCGGTACTTGGAATGTACTGAGTATGCCGGGTAGTAAAACAGGTTGCGTAAGTATAACCAAATCATGAAAATAACATAAATCATAAGATATGAGAGTAAGAATTTGGATATTGATATGCGATAACAAGTATAGTCATAAATTGAAAATTCATATTTGAGTAGAATGACCCAAAGCTGAAAATAGAATCATATGGATTGCCATAGCTGAAATTTTAAGTAAAGGCTTGCAAATTGATCATTAGGTCAAGCCACTCCTAACATACCTTAAAATAACATAGTTTAAGGCGACATATGAGCTTAGGAATTATGGGAATGCTCTTACTGATTTCACGGGAAAAATGATCTTTTGCCGAGTCCTAATGAGGGATTGGACAAATCGTTACTCCACCGTATGACTCGTTGTGCCCTATCGTCATCACCACTGGAAATTCCATCGTTCATTCTCAACCATCCTGACAACGACCCACCTAGCGAGTCATGAAGTGACATCATGACTTGTTTCTTGGCCGTTAGGTCTCTGGTTGCAACTTTCTCGGCACATAATGGGCATATTAATGACTTGTGGAGTCATACAATGAGTCGTCACACCATCTATGGTGACCTCCTAACAAAGATTCCTTACCCGCTTGGCACTCCTTAACGAGTCACTCAACGATTTGTCGGGTGACCCGATGAGACACCTGATGAGTCGTTCTATGGCCTGGTGCTGATTTTTCTATTTTCATCACTTCAACCCTTAGGGTTTGATCTTAAGGATTTTTTTAGGGTATTACATTGAGATAGGGTATCTACTAATTTCACCCTGGCAGAGTGAGCAAGTGACAATATAGAAGATAATTTTGTAATCCTCCTAGTGAGTGGGAGTTGTTACTCATCTTCATCCTCGTCCTGAATTTCGGACCTCTTTGACTCTGTGGCCTTGCCACCCCTTGGTGTTTCGCATTTTTAGGCCATATCCTATGGTTGTTCGAGCCAAACACGCAAGTGCAAGTGGTCGTACAAGTAGTAAAAATTGAGCTGTTTCAAGCCAAGTATCAATCCCACAGGACTGAACTACGGTAGTAATTAACTTAAGTGTTAGTGAACAATATCTCTAGAATTCAGACAACCAAACAAATAATGTTTTAGGAGTTAGTTACTGGTAATAAGAATCTAAATAAAGATTATAATTTGAAGTCGAACAATAGCAATGAACAAGCTGAGTTAAGGCAAGCATGCGGGATGTAATTTCTTACCAGTTGGTCATTGTCTTCTCTTCGGTTGTAGCCGAATTAATTGCCTATGGATTGGATATTTTGACTCTATCAAATTAAAGAATCATGGACGCTATTCTACATTTACGTGATATAAGAACCTCATGCTCTAATATACATAACCAATTCCATAAATGACTAATAAGACTTTCGGATATATTTATTCGAACGTAAATCTTTTCTCAATTTTCGGCTAGAAAAGAGATCCATATCCTACCAATTCATCTTGTCCAATTACTTTCCTTTTCGAGAATCAAAGATTGGATTTCTAAAAGATATATATAAACATTGGCCAAACATTAATGCAGTAAGAACAAGAATTGATAGAACAACCATTGAAGAAAGATGAAAACTGAAATGATCAATAATTTCATTCCTCTGATTATCCTTAACCTCGGAAAGAGGTGAATTAGCCACTCATTTGTGGATTAAACATCTTCAAATAAGTAGAATTCGTACAAGCAATTGAAATTAAAGAGAAAAAGGAAGAAAAATTAACCTAAATTTTTGTCTCTCAGTGCGTGCTACCACGTTCTTTCTCAACAAAGTCAGAATGTTTAAAATATAAAAAGTAGTTTGCTGTTATACTATTAGAGATTTTCCCGGAATAACAAACAGCTGACACGGGTGTATCGCGAACCTTTGCCTCAGGTGCCACGGGGCTATGCGGACCCCCTTTGGAACTCGGCTCCCGGAGTTTACTGCATCTCCGCGTGGCACGACATGTATCACAGAGCTTTGCCTCCGTGCCACTGTGCTATCGTGCACCTTCAATGGAACTTGAGGTTCTAGGTAATAACACTCTACGTGACACGGGTGCGTGAACCTTTGCCTCGTTGCCCTGAGGAGTAGTGAAACCTCCTTTAGATTTGAAAAAATAATTTATTCATCCCAGGAAGAATGCCTCGCGATGGTATGTCGTGACACGAGGCGCCATCGCGGGCCTGACTTTTGCCCAGCTTCCTTGTCAACTTCCACCTCTGCTTCCAAGTCCATTCCGCACTTCACGAACTTGTAGATTAGCTTCCAAAAATTTCTTCTACATAAAACAACACTAATCATGTTTGTTAGTATAAATTGACATTTACATAAGATCACATGAGAATGTACACATAACAATAGATAAACAAGTCGAAATGAAGTATTTGAGTATCACTTGGGCATGAAATTTTTACCAAGATCACTTACCCCACACTTAAAACCTTGTTCGTCCTCAAACAATACTCACATCTCATGCAATTAAAACCACGCATAGCTAATTTTGCTCGACCATTCCAAGCTACGACTATCTGATTATTTAGAAAGCAAATCATCAAAAGAAAACATCGTGGTTTCATCAATGCAATGAAGTACACCACATTATGACCTCCTAACCTCAGAATCGATTTTCGATCTTGGAAAGCTCGTGCAAATCAACCTAATCAAGACATCCAACACGAAATTTTATCTCTCGTCAAGCATGTGCCCTCACAACACAAGAGAATTTCCCCATTTGCCATTATAAGATTTCCAAAGCACTACGTGTAGGGGTATATGAATATGATTTACAGCTAGCTCTCCCAACGAATTTACATGCATCATGTCATGACCCATAAGCTTGCTTCTAGTGTTTTACTCCACTAATATAAGGATGCGTATGTAAGATCACGTAGGACTTGATGGGTTGTAATGTAAGCTAAAAAACTAGTAAATGCTGCGCTAACCAATAATAGCAATAGCCTAGCGCTTTTCGGTACGGTCATTGCTTCTTCCTCCATCCTCTCATTCTTGAATTTTATTCTTTGTTTTTGTTCCCATTGCTTTAAGCACACCCGACTTACTAGCAAAGAGTATTTATGCATCTTTATTTTTTTTCTCATTCATTGATTTTCTTACTCTCTACTATTAATTAATCAATTTCAACAAGTTCACCTTGGACCTTTTCTTTAGCTTTCACAACTTCCGATTTCCTTCCGTTTCACACTTCTCACTCCTTTACACTTTGGGAAAATTGTTTTCTTAAGCGCTTAAGAGTTTAGGATCAGATTCAAGGCTAATGAAAAGAAGGGGGATTAAGGCTGGTTTGTACCTCTCCAAAGAGAATAGACTAAAGGCTCAAATGGGGCTAACTAGGATGTAACATTCAAGGTAGGTATGATAAGGGAGACAATTTCGGTTCATTCAAAGAAATGCCTACATCCTTTCTACAATCACATCCTTCATGTCCGTTTAGTATACACACCAGGAAAGATCTAGACACTTCACAATAGCGAATATTCGAAACCTCACCTCACACTCATTGCACACACTCAACTTAAGACATGTACGAGACTCTTCTTGACTAATTACAAGAATTCACTATTAAGCCTCGATCACACCGAATCAGATTCTATAAGCTAGGTATCTCAACATGTTTAACACATTTGCATGATTTCATACGAATCACACTTGCATCAATATCATGTACAACACGTAACAAGAATTGAACCATTAAGTAGCGACACATTTGGGAAACAAACAAAAGAAGAAGAAAAAAAAGAAAAAACTACTCCTATCGAATACATTTCCCTTAAGACGGACGTCATCCATCCATCATAGGGAACAATCTCTATCTACGACGTTTGTTCAATGGGACTATTCTTGGGAAAAGCACCAAAAATAAGCGAAACCCAACATAAAAAATTTTGATTGAAAATTAATAAGTTTTAAAGATAAAAATATAATTGAAAAATATTTACACACACAACAGCAACTCAAGATTCATTACAACACCAACATCAGTGCAGACCACGAGCATAGAGTCACGGGGTCACAATTAGTACAATCTGTAAACATAAACAAAGTAGCTAGCACCTAACTACTCCCACCCCACATAAGCCGACACTGTCCCCAGTGTTCACACAATTACAAAATATCACAAGGTTGAGTGGTGAAACTCACTGATCTCGATCAAAGTATTCAATTTCTTCATCGGTGCAAGCGCTTCGTCCCCAAGATCAGAATCGCCCCCGCCGTCGGCCGTCCGACTCAACATCTGATTCCTCCCGGAGTGTCTCCTCTTGGTAGGAAATCATCATCCACGGAGCTCCACAAACGCGGGCCCCACTTGTCATAAGGCTCGGGCATTCTCATTGATTGGATAATCAAAGTCGACTGCCACGGCTCATCCTCCGTTGCGGGTCGTCCTCCGATGCAAGCGCAACATCATCCATACATGCGAGGCCATGTATTGATAATCTACGAGCATGTCGCTCGGCTAGTGTGAGCTTAGGCCCATAAGTAGTGTCGGGTGCCTTGGTTTTGGTGACATCAAGGCATGCAGTCAATGAGGATGTAATCTAGGGCCTCCTCCTCAATACCGTTGATGAGCCTGCAAAATTATGCGGGTCGTACAAGTAATATAGTGGCCCTTTTTAAGAGCGGTCTTCGAACCCACAAGAGGAGTGGACCAGTTATGTGACTAACTATCAAGTTCAAGTGTGATATTAACTTTCACAAGTGTGATTATATAAGTTTTGAGAAATTTAGTTAAGACTAAATGGGGTCACCGAAATACTCTTAATTAATTCAAGGAGAAACTGCAATTTAAAAAGTTGGATATTCATGCGATACTACGATTTCCAATGGTTTAAGTATGAAACTATCAATTGTCATCTCACGTAATTAGAATTGCATGTTCATGGTCTTACGAACCTCTAAACACGACAAACTAGCCTCACTACTACATTGTGGCGAGGATGCTAATTCTAGTTCGTGGCAATTCAATTACGTGGATATGGTTTATGGGGTTATGCCATTGATTAAGGTACTTTCGTACCTCCAACCATTTAACAAACATAACCGCAGCTACTTCTTCTAGTGGTGGAGTGACAAATCTAAGCCGGTGTCTTTCTCTCTTCCCATTTTATTAACCAAGCAAGGTATTAGGTATATTTCTATCCTAACCACAAAATCTTATCAAAAGACAAGAGCTTGCTTCTTACATTCTTATGTTCTTCCCTAGGTTTTCTTTCTCAAGAATTTACCTACGTGTAACGTGTGTGTTTCCATGGTGATAAAGAATAAAAACAACAAATAATTAAGAATGCAAGACAAAACAACAATCAATAACTTAAAACCAAATCTAAGCCGGTGTCTTTCTCTCTTCCCATTTTATTAACCAAGCAAGGTATTAGGTATATTTCTATCCTAACCACAAAATCTTATCAAAAGACAAGAGCTTGCTTCTTACATTCTTATGTTCTTCCCTAGGTTTTCTTTCTCAAGAATTTACCTACGTGTAACGTGTGTGTTTTCATGGTGATCAATCATAAAAACAACAAATAATTAAGAATGCAAGACAAAACAACAATCAATAACTTAAAACCAAAACAAGATCGCAACATCACAATCATATCTTGTGGCTTCAACCCTAGAGGGAGTTTTCTAGCCACTCATGTTCGTATAATTATAAGAAACTATAATTAAAGTAACATACTTACAAGATTTGGTAGAAGAGAAGATGAAATTTATGAACTCTAGGTGAGTTCTCCCACTTCTCCCTCACTCCTTGGCAGTTTTTCAGAAAATAAATCGTGCCTAAATGATTTTTGGAGCTAAGGGACCTATTTATAGTAAATGAGAATTTTACAAAATTATGCCTGTCGTGGAATGGCTCCGTGTCACAGAGTGTATCGCGGAGCACTGCCTCC